>PVKN010012214.1:0-20961 GCA_004027915.1 Capromys pilorides
ACCAAGGATGGACGCAGGCTGAGGGTCCTTACCGGCCTGGCACGAGGCCAGAGGGTTTAGTGGATAAGTTCCGGACTATAGTTCAGGTGGGCTTGTGCAGGGAGATTAAAGAAAGTTTCAGAGATCCTTACCTGGTAGGTGTGCTGGTCAAACCAAACAGCGGGTGGGCTACAGGCGAGAAGAAGAAGCAGTTCCGTTCTGGCGGCGGCGGCGGCGGCGGGACAGACCCGGCGCGGGGGCCGCTGGGCCAGAAGAAGAAGCAGTTCCGTTCCGGCGCGGCGGCGGTGGCGGCGGGACAGACCAAAAGTTTATCAGTTTTATTGAACTTTTCAAAAAAAAATAGTTTCTAACTTTACCCATTTGGCAACAATCACTCATGACCACTAAAGAAAGATACATAAAAAGTTTTAAAATTGTTAAGTTGGACTTTACAAAATTAAACAATGTTCCTCTGAATCAAGGTGCTCCTTAGACAGTGCAAAAGCCAGGCATGGCAGTGGCACCTGCCTGATGCCCCAGCCGCTCGGAAGGGTGACAAGGAGCAGCATGAGTTCAAGATCAGCCTAAATCACACAGAGAGTGGAGAAAGGAGAGAAAAAGAGTGAAAAATAGGCAAGTGACCTGAAGAGATCATTTACTAAAGAGAAGCAAGTCGAATAATGTGCATAAAGATGCTAAGCATTCTTAGTCAGTAGGGACAATAAAACTGCAATGATGTCCCATGACAGAATGATAATGCTAGAAAGGCTAAAATCCAAACCCTGGAGACAACACGTGCTGGCAAAAATGCAAAGCTGCTGCCTGGCTGCCTGTTACTGGGAGGAAGGCGAACTGGTACAGCCACACCGAAAATATTTCAGGTTAAACGTATACTTAATACGTGCTCCAGGAATCTTACGCATAAATATTTACTCAAGTTAGTTGAAAATTTTCTGTTTTTAATTGCCAGTGTTTCTAGGAGCTTTTTCAACAATCAAGAAAAACAAGAAACAATTCAGATGTCCTTCAACCAACGAATGCATAAACAATTATGCTGTCTCTATACAATGGAATACCAGTTAGCAATAAAAATGAATGAATCATCAATCTATACAATATTATCCTACAGTGATATCAATGTACTCTAAGAGTACTGGTAAATGAGAAAAGACATCGACAAGAAGCCATATTTTGTACTATGCCCTTCATGTGGCATTCTGGAAATGGCAAGCTCTAGGGACAAAGTGTGGCCAGGCGTTGGGGTCTGGTAGGGGATGCTTTCTTCTTTCACGATGATGCGTTGCTGCTGCACTCTCTGGAGGGGACAATGCTGTGTTCTCACATGGTGGAAGGGACAGAGAAGGAAAACGGAATGGAAGGGCAAGCTCACCTTCTGATCCATGAGGGTAAAATACTTGGGATTAAGTTTCAACACGAATTATGGAAGTGCCACATTCAGCCCAGAGCCGTGATTTGACAGTGGACAAACTCAGTACACTGAGTCAGGTGTGCTGGTACATGCCTTTAATCCCAGCACTTGGGAGGCTGAGGCAGGAGGATCGTTGCCAAGTTTGAGACCATCCTGAACCACAAAGTGAGCCCAAGGCCAGAGTGAACTGCATAGCGAGATCCTGCTTCAAACAGGCAAAAACAGACAAAAAACTTGATACACTGAACCTTAGATGGAGATCCACACTGCAGATAGCAGGATACGATATGTGATGAATGTGGCCTTGATATGTGATCTTTGTGACATTCATCCCCCGAAATATAAGGCCTCGATCTAAGCATGAGAAAGCATCAGTTAACCTGAATCGTGAGCCGTTCTACATGCTCCCTGACTAGTAGCCTTCATAAAGTGTCAGGGTCATGAGACAGAGGAAAGACCAAAGAGATGGCACAGTGGGGAGACTAAGGTGACATAAATGTTCTGTGGAATCTCACCCTGGGTCTAGAAGAGAAGGACATTGGTGGAAAGATTGGTAAAATTCAGACAGGGTTTGTTTAGGATGCTGGTGACAGCGTTCATTTCTTATGTCCAATAGTTGCACTATGCAGGGCGCCAACACTGAAGGAAGCTGGGTAAGTCGTTTGTGGGCATTCTCTGTACTCTCTGCAAGTATAAAATTATCTCAAAATACGAATTTTTAAAAAAGAGTTACAATATCAAATGAGAGTGATGCTCTGAAAAGAATCGTCAACAGGAGCATACATTGCTACAAACACCTTGGAAATTGCTTGGTGAAAACCCACACAACAGGTGTGCGCCTAAGTATATATGACAGAAATTAATCTGTGTGTACCACATGCGCAATGGTTCTCTAGCAGAACAGAAGCAATAGCAAATATGTGTGTAAATCTACAAGGCGGTTGGTTAGGTAGGCTGCCAGAGTCAGGCTAGAGAGTCCACGTTGGCCCTCTGCACGTTGCAGAGCCTGAGGATTCTGCGTCAGCTCAAGCCAAGCAGCGTGCAGCCATAGCGTGAGAAGGGCCAAGGGGCAGCAGCAGTCCGAGGCTGAAGACCCAAACCTCGCACAGGCGAGTTGCCAGGGAGTTGGTGTTGCAGGCTGAAGAAACTGGAGACCAACGTACAAAGGCAACGGCAGCAAAGGATCCACCTGCTGGAGAGAACTGGAGCTCTTCAAACAGGGCACTTTAGCTTCTTCTCTTTCCCATTTCATCCAGGTTACAAGGTCCCTGGTTGGTGCCACCCACAACTGGGTGGGGCTTTCCTCTCAGTTTGCGGGCCTCCATGTCAATCATCTGCAGACACACCCAGAACTGTACTTTTCCATTCAAGGCTTATCACAAATTAATACTCACATGCACCAAAAGCCCAAAACATGGATGCTTACAGCAGTGCCAGTTGTAGTTGCCAAGAATAGAAATTCAGGCGTCCAATAGCAGGAAAAAAAATAACAATGTGCAATCTTTGTTTACTAGAAATCAGCCCCATACAGCAACGTACTTCTGGGCAGGAGAAATCAAACATCAAGGATCATGCACCGCCTGGCTATGGCGTTAGAAATCAGAATGTGGTTACCCCTGAGAAGGAAGAGGGGGGTAGCAATTTTAAGAGGTGCAGGGTAACTCTTCAGATGCTGCTAATATTAATTTCTTGCTTTGGGGTGAGTACAGAGTATTTGTCATAACTCATGTAATCATATTTATAATGTGTGAAGTTTTGTTTTCTATATTCCAATAAAATATTTTAATTAAAATGATATTTTATTTTAATGTATTTAGTACAGGGTCTATAGAGTCTAACTATGTAGATCAGACTCATAGTGATCTTCCTGTTTTCAGTCTCCCAAGAGCTGGTGGGATTACAGGCATGCGCCACCATGCCCAGTCTCAGTCGCCATCTCAGCGAACCCCGGGGATGGGGCTGGCACAGCAGGCCGGGGATTGAACCCCTAAAATGATACATTTTATGTTACTTAAAGTATTACATCTTAATTAAAATGTAATACATTAAAATATATTTTAAACATAATGTATATCTTATATATATATTCAAAATATTTATCAAGATGTATATTGAGAAATATATACATATAGGGTATTTACTTAAGTGGCTTGATTGGTGCTGGGTAGGTGGGCAGCTGCGGGGAGAAAAGGCATTGTGGAATTTGTAGCTTTATGGCCTAAGTTAGATGGGCTGTGCTAAGAATATGGAGAGATGGCTGGGTCAGATCAATACGGCCATGGAAGTTAGCAGCATCTTCATGTTTGACTGAAAGTGATTACATATTTTATTTCAGGCTTTAAGCCACAAGGACCTCAGATTTTCTTGGGAGGGGAGGAAGCCTGATGAAAGCATTAGTTTTGAAGAGTTAATCTGTATATTACTCATGGAATATGCTTTGTTACACTTGTCATTGATTTATTTATAATGGTGTCTTTGCTAGCAAGCCATACGCCTCTTAATAAAAGAGCCTGACTTTCTATCTCTAGAGCTTGTCTGTCTGCCCCATGGCCACGCACTCATTATTATGTAAGAAAACCATAATTAGGAGGCAATAAGCACCATAGAGTATGAAACTAGATTAGAAATGGATTTTTAACCACTCAGAAAATATGCTCAGAGAATTATACTACATGCCTGTGATTCATTTTAAGAACAGTTATTAAACCACACATAACTTTATTAACCTCAGGAAGAACAGCTATTTTAAAGCAATAGCCAGCCTCATATTTAGTGGTTAAATTTTACAGAAGTATTTATACATCAGTACAAAGAAAGTAAGACAAGAGACTACTATTAATCAGTGTTTACTATTATTTTGTTGCTGAAATAAAAACGTTATGAGGTATAATAAAAATTTTTTAAAAAGATACAAATATTGAAAAAAGACACCAAAGTGTCAGCACATGCAGTTTGATATGATTATCTGCCTGGAAAACTCCACTGGATTGGTTCAAAATACATCAGAATAGAATATTTAGATAAATGAGCCTGTTTCCTCCCGCTGATACTGAGGTCACCCTCTGGGTGTGCCATGCGGCCCAGCTTCTCCACAAGCCAGCACTGGGGAAAGAAGAGTAAAGGAAGCCGGTTATGGCTCGTGTCCAGCCTTCCCCACCAAGCCTCGATGAGAGAGAGAGAGAGAGAGAGAGAGAGAGAGAGAGAGAGAGAGAGAGAGAGAGAGAGAGAGAGAGAGAGGCTTGACTACAATGTGGAGGAGAGAGAGGCTTGCTAGCTGCTGCAGCCCATGCTCCTTTCGATGCTCCTCCCTTTGTCCTTTGATTTCCGCCACCATGAACGGCTGCCCTCTGCCATGTGCCTCTCTGCTTTGGAACCAGCCAAGTATAGACTGAAACCTCCACAAACTGTGAGCTAAATAAACCTTTCCTTCCTTATTTCTGGATGTTGGGTATTTGTCCTAGCAATGAGAGAACAGTGATTGCAACAGAACTAAAAGGAGCCAACCTCATTTCATGGTCATCTTGGGGTTTATCCATGTATTATTATTCACTGATTCAACAAATGTCTATGCTCTCCCTCTACACCGCCTCCACTTCCTCCCCCCATTGGCGCGACCCTCTCTTTGCTCACAGTAGCAGGCTCTAACAGTTGGGGTGAGTCAAACACAATAACTCCGACCCTACAGAAACAGCCTGTGACACAGCCTCCGTGCTGTGGCACGGATTGCTAACTGCACCTGGTGTATTCTCTTCTCAATATAGGCAACTTCTGCTTCTGTTTCCAAAAGCGTGGAACATGCCCTTCCCTGACACTTTTGCCAGTGGCTAGAATGCACATGCCGTTGTGAGAGGTAGGAGTTTTGTGGTGCCGTTTCAGATGTGGAGATAGATGCTTATATGCATGATGTATCAAAAGAGTGTAGACCTTCTGGCTCCCAACGCCACTCAGCCACCGATTTATCTGCAATTTTATATGACGGATAAACATTTTCTATCGTGTTTATACTAGTATATTAGAGCTATGACCGTGGATTCTCCTTATCAATTTAGAAAAATGTTAAACAATGCCAAGCTGTCCCTTGTCTTTAAGGAATTCACAGTCTAACAGGAAATCAAAGAACTCCTAGTTGTTTTGATGAGTGCCCTGACAGAAGAGAGATTCGTTAGACACAGGTACTGAGGGGCAAGAAGGTGCTCTCTGGGAAATGCAGTCTTTCATCCGGGTTCTGAAGGAGAGGTAGTGAGTGAGCCACTCCTCCAAAACAAACAAAAACTCCTCCCAGTTTCCTCCTACTTCTTTCTTTGGGCTCCTGCACGCACTGCTCCGTGCTGACCTTTCTGAGCCCTTCCCTAAACGACTCCCTTCGAGGCTGTGAAGGGCTTCCTAGCGCTGCCAGGTGCTGCCCCTTTCTTCTGAACGCGGGGATCACTGGGATCTTTAACTGCCCACCTCGCAGCAGCTGCGCCTGCAAGCCTCACCGTCACCACCACAAGCTTCCTGCGTCAAACCCGAGCCCCTCTGCCTCCCTCCGACCTGCTCCTCCCCCACTCTTCACCTCTTCTGTAAAGGCCACCACAACCTACCCAGACGTTGCAGCCAGAAAGATGAGTCACCCTTCACACCTCCTTCCCCTCCCAGGCCAGGGCACCACCGAGTTTGGTGGAGCAGCTCTGGCTGATCCAAGCTCTTCTCCCCAGCCCTACTACCACCCAGGGGATGTGCGGTCTGAAGAGAGGCTGTCCCAGAGTGCCCTGTCCAGCACCTTCAGAGAATCTGTGAATGAAGCCCGGGAGTGAGAAGGAACACTTCCAGAGTCACCAGACAGGAGGAGGAAAACCTGTTTGGTAGGTCATGGAAGTCAGGGTATCTAGGGAAGAACTCTGAAGAGGGGCGTCACACTTGATGTTGACGGGGTCAAAGGAGGGGTTGACACCATTTTCATGCAAGTAAAATTTCCCTGGTACCAAATAAAATAAAAATCCCGCCGCATATGATTATACACGTTTCTAAGTATTTAAGTGAACACAGAGAAATGAGTAATTAAGGGCCAGAGCTTGAAGCCAGACTTTCTGGGTTCAAATGCACAGGCTGACATTTATTAGTAGTATGGTCTTGCTCGAGTTGCTTCATTTTTATGGGCACGAGTTTGCTTTCTTGCTCTTATAAGATGGGGTAATAGCAGGCATCCCCGTATGTGACTGCTGTGAGGATTATGTGGATAAATATGTTGAAAGGCCACGGGGTTGGCACCTGGTGAGTCCTGTGTAAGTGTGGGCACCCCTGTTAACACAGCCACTGGAATGTGTCTGTTTTCTTACTAAGAATAAGCAATTCTGCATGAGGCAATAAGAGAAACAAATTCTGTGAGGAAGATGCATGAAATAAAAGGAGTTGTGATCTAGCATGAAAAAAGGCTGGAAGGGCTGTGGAGGACCCAAGCTGCACAGTATGTGAAATATGCATGAGGCACTTGATAGGACACTCAGGAAGAAGGCTCAGGACGATCCCCCACCGATGACACCTGTGCAGGGTGCGTTTGCTCTCTGCCTGAGAAATGCGGATGAAATCCAGCGCCACACCTCACACCAGCTGGTGTCTGTGCTTCCTGACAAAGCAAACGCGTGTTAGGCCTGGCTCCACGCACCTTCTGCCTACGGAGCTTTCTCGTTCACCTCCACTGTGGTGTCTGAAACGACCCCATCGGTAGGGGAGGATGAGGTGCCTGAGAATGGGGGGGAGGTGCATGGGCAGGAATCTATGCATAACATATAATCATAATATACACCTCCCTGGGTACCCTACCCTAAACGTGTTAGCCCCCCTCTCTCCCTGGCTGCCTGCGGTGTGTCTTCAAGAGCTTCGGTTAGCCTTGTCATTCCAAAGTCTGAATGTCACTGAGAGCCTTTCTGTGCAATGCCGTGGCTACATGCACTTGCAGGCTAATTTTACACACCACACCCACCTGCCAGTTCACAAAAGGCCTAAGGTAGGAGAGAAAAATGAATCACATTTCCTTTATGCATTTTTGTGTCTTTTCCTTATATTGAATTCTTTTGTATTTTATTTTACCTTTTTGAGACAGGGTCTCTCTGTGCAGTTCAGGCTGGCCTTGAGCTCACTTTTGTAGCCCAGGCTGGTCTCAAACTCACACCGATCCTCCTGCCTCAACCTCCCAAGTGGTGGATTACAGGTGTGTGCCACTACGCCCGGCTGCATTTTAAAAATTGAGACAATTTTCAACCTGGTAACATTTGATATGTGTATGCGTTGGAACAATGACTTAGTAGACACAGCCAAAACCTCCAACTTGCTAAGAGGATTGTTGCTGCCAGGAAAAAAAATTCTGTCCTAACAAGGCCAATTAAAACATCACGTTCTTCTCACTGACCCTTGAGGTTACCCTGTCCTATTTGAAATACAAACGTCACTTTGCTCTCTGGCATCACTTGGCTTCATTTTCAACGTGCAGCTGCTTTTCTAGGTCAAAACCTGGCCTGCCGTTTCCCATTCTTTCACTTCTCTTTCCTCTTTTTCCACTCAGAGGCAAAGACCTGAAGCAGTGAAACCTGTAGTCTGCTTTTTTAATTCCTTAAAAAAAATGTTGCTTAATAACCAGACAGATCAGGAGAATAGTAATTCTATTATGAAAGCTACCCATTGGGGACTTTATGAGCCATTTAGTTTCAAATAATGCATTAGGAAGCCACTGCCCCCGCGGCACTCCCGGCCAGAGGCTTGATGGCTTTTAAGTTTCTTGGGCTCCAGAAAGGAAAAGCTGTATCACACTTGTAATTATTTTAATTCTTCCTAAGAAAAGACTTCAAATCCTGAAGTTGGAGGCTCCATAAAATTCTCATCAATGTATTTCATGGTGAGCAGCTTAAACCGTGGATTTAAAAGAAGTCAGCTTTCTTTCACTACTTAGTAATTTTGGATCATTAAGGTTCCATTAACTTTCAGCTTAGTTTTATTTGTTGTAAAATGGAACCAATAGTACCCGTACTCCTAGCACTGCGATAAGACCTAAGCAGCGCTTGAACAGTGCTTCATGAAGAATAAATGTTCATGCATATTTGCTGCTGTTCTTTGTTGTCAGGGCAAACCATAAACTCCCGGAGATTAGGATCTGGCCTCCCCTAGAGCTTGTCACAGTCATGCAAAAATACTTGTTGAATGAATATACATAGGATCCACTCCACTCTCTCCTCGCTTAACCAGAAATACAACTGTAATTACACTCCCGGTGCTACGCCTACCGTCATCCTCCAGCAGACTCCAGACTATCTCCCAGCACCAGGCTGGCAAGTGTCCTCAGGCCTCGGGTGGCTACTGTGCGCCTCAAACTCACCGCCCATCTGCCTCCCTTCCTGGTCCCTTCCTCTCTCCCGGGTCAGGCGAGGACAGGCCCGCGCGGCTGGCCCTGGAGAGGTCGTCGCGTGCGTGGCCTGCGGTGCGCACTCGGCCCGGCACCCACGGTCGCCGCTGCAACTCCCGCACCCGGAGGCCTCGCCCAGCAGTTCCGCGGGGTCGAGCGGGGAGCGGACCCAGGAGCCCCGCGCCCCCGCCGCGCGAGCTCGGATCCCGGCTGGTGCAGGAGCCGGGAGGCGTCCCCGTCGGCGCCGCAGGAGGCGGGGCGCTGCACCTGCGGGGGGCCGGGCCGGGCGCGCGGCCGAGCGGTGGCAGCAGCGGCAGCAGCAGCAGCAGCAGCAGCGGAGCCGCGGCGCGCGGGGCGGGGTGGCCCCGCCAGGTCCCGCGCGTCCCCGCCGCACCCTCCTCTCCTTCCGCCGCTGCCGCCTCCGCCCGCCGCGCTCCGCAGCGATGGTGCGCGCCGCCGCCCCGCGCCCCGCTGACTGCGCCCCCCGCGCCCCGCGCCACTGAGCCGCCACGCAGGTGAGTCGGCCCGGGGGACGCGCGTGGGGACCGCGGGGCCCGAGCCGCGCCCGCCGCCCGCTCACCTGCGGCCTCGCCGCGCCGCGCCCGCCGCCCCCCGCCCCGCCCCACCCGGGCCCGCCCCGGCCCGGCGCTGTCACCCGCGCAGCCCAGCGGCGGCCGCGGCTGGGGGCCCTGGGCGCCCCGCGGGCTGCACTTCCGTAAACGTAATTGGAGCCGGGAAAACAAAGGCGCTGCCCGGGGAGCCGGCCGGCGTCGCGGCGGCGGCCCCAGGTGGAGACGGGTGGGTCGGGGTGGGGACGGCCGGGGCCGCGGGTGCAGGCAGCTCGGGCTTCAGGCCCCTTGGGCCCGGGCCGCGGACCCGGCGGAGGTGAGAGCCCCGCACTCCTGGGCAAGGGCGAGGCCGCGTGTGCGGCCCGGGAGCCGGAGGAGCAGGAGGCCTGCTGCCTCCGCAGGTGCAAAACTCGGGGCACCTGGCCCCCCTCCGCGCCCCCGCCGTACCGCCCCAACCCCTGTGCCCCGCTCCCCCGCCGTTTCCCCGGGAGTCCGAGCGCACAGCGGACTCCTGGGTGTGGCTTCCCCACGTAGCCAGGTGGACCAGCTCCCGGGACGGTCACCCCCAGGCGCCCTGGGACCTAAGCAGTCAGAACCGCGAGTTTTCCCCTCATCCTGAAATGTTTAACAAGCACCCACAGAAGTCTTGGGCTGTATCACACCTGGCCCATGAATGATGAGGAAGAACTCTAGAACCCCGACCTGGCGACTCGCGGCGTGCCCTGGGGCGTGTCGCGGGGCCCAGGCCCATTTGCTCAGGTGTGCAAAGGCGGATTGAATGGGGCAGCAGGTCAGTTTCGTCCTGGCCTTCCTAAAAACCCGTCTAGGCGTCAGCCTGAGCTGTTAGGTGGCTGCAGAATGGCCGACTCACAGTGGATGGACCAGCCTTTAGTAATAAAGCGGTGAGGATTGGGAGGTCTGTGGCCTGAGCCTGAGCTGTCAGAGGTGCAGACATCATTGATCGGCCTTGTCAAGTAAAAGAAAAGACAACCCTGCTATTGAGACGGTTAGCCTTGGGGTCTTATGGCGGCAGCCATTACCAGCAGGCCAGGAATGGAGGTCTCAAGTTACAAGTCGGACCTGGCATTGATTAGGGAAATGTGGGTACCTCGATGAGCCCAGGGCAAGGCATTGGGAAAGAGGGGAGAAAGGGTCCTGTTTCAATATGCATTAAAGCTATCAAGCATGTTCACAGTACTTTATTTCTAAGGTACTCTGTGTCAACACAAACAGGATAAATGTAAAGACATAATCTGGAAAACAAAGATAAAAGAAGGCTCTTAGGGTTTTGGTGATGTGAGTATTGGTTACCAGATCCATCGTAATTACTGGATATTAGCAAGTCCTAAGGCACTTTTAGAACACGTGCTAGGCTTAAAATACCACCCCAAAGAGTTGCATTTTAAAATCTCTGAAGGAGTCTCTCATCTAATTGTGTTTGTGATGAAAAGGAAACTCGGAAGAGTTGAGCAACTTACTCCAGCCACAAAATCAGTTAGAGGTGGAGTTAGATTCGACCCTGCCTGTGTGTCAGGCTCCAGAGGACAGGACAAACCCCGCCGCCGCCCTCCCTTCTCGGGACTCCTCAGGTGCTGCCACCTGCCAGATAGTTGACTTTGCTTCTTGGCTTTGCAGGTTGGCTTCATGTATGAGAACACTGACCCATGGAGAAGAACAGATTTCTAATGGCTGCATGGTAGTGTGTGCTAGCCTTTTGGTTTTGTGTCTTTTGCTGTTTTGATAAATCTTGACCTAGCAATCTTGTTGTGGGAAAAATGCAATGTGTGTGAATCTGCCCGCTGCTTTGGTACACTGGCTTGGAAAAAAAAAAATCAAGATATATAATTTTATATGTTTTTAAATGTATTTACATACTTATGTACCTTTATACGTTATATATTTATATGCTCATATTTATATTTATATACTTTTTCTTCAATTTATATACAAGTGCCAACTGTTGAAAGTGGTTACCATAAGGGAGATGGGGAGTGGTAGAGATAGTGTTTTTACCTCTTTCTTTGTAAAGTTAGGTTTAAGATTTTCAAAAATATTTAAGACAAGCACATATTCTTCTATTATGTAGACTAAAAAGAGAAGCCAAAGAATAGAATTAATTCACTTTATAAAAATCCCAAACCAGCCGTGATGGCCCATGACTATAATCCCAGCACTTGGGAGGCTGAGGCAGGACAGTTGTGAGTTTGAGACCAGCCTGTGCTACAAAGTGAGCTCAAGACCAGGCTGAACTGCATAGTGAGACCCTGTCTCAACAAGACACACACACGTCTCAAGAGAAATTGGGGTGTGCCTAACCTTATGTTGTTAGGGGGGTGAAACAGGACTCGGTGATCAAAGAGATCCGTGTTGCACTGGTGGTGGGCAGAGTTGGAGTCTTAGATGACTGGTTTTTCCCCTTTCTGACAGGAGCTGTAGTATCTTCCTCAGTGTTTCTCCTCCATGTGAAGGCTTTGAGGTACACTGAGGGAGCATTCCTGTCTTTTCACCCTGCTAGTGGCAGTAGCTATTGGAAGCATCATTACTCTCTTCGGTAAAAGGTAGAAGGGGAGAAAGCAGTCTGCCTGGTGTGTCTCTCAGGAAGTTATGGCTGTAGTTTCTCATGAAACTATGTGACTTGAGGTATAATTATGTTTAATAATGTAATCAGGAGCAACAGGTTATCATCACATTAGTCTGATGCACATATGTTTAGTAAATATAATCCTACAGTTGTGCCCCATTCTATGTAAAATTAACAAAAGTTAATGCTAAGAATTTTAGAATTTGATACACATCCCTGCCCAGGCTTAGAAATCCAGAGCCCAATTCCTTCAGACTTTTTCAGAGTGAAGAAATATTCTTCTTGTGTATTATACTCGAAGGAAATCCAAATAAATTTGGTTCATTATAGGTTCATCACAGTAGTCCCAAGAAAGATAATTGTAAGGTTGTTTTGCAGAAGAGAGACTCTGGCAACTTTAGGTGTTGTCGAACATTTCATTTAAGGTTTTAATTATGTTTTAGTCATAAGGAAATCTCAAAGTGTTGATTTAGGACACTCTTTGAAATCAGTTGCAAAATCTTACTCTACTAAAAAGCCAGCTCTGGCTGAAACTTTTTCTTCAAAGCAAAACTATCACAGCATTTTCCAGCGGGTAGCATTTTGGCTTCCTGGGAAAGCCATACATATATCTGATGTGACTTCTCTATGAAGCTATGGGAACACCTAGCTACCCAAAGTAATCTCTATGTGGGTGTCTCCTGTGCTGGCCCTGGAGGGTGAAAGAGGAGTGCACCAGCTTTGACTTACTCTAAATCCTGAACGACAGGCTACCCTGCATGCTAGGCCCATGACTTCATGTTGTAGCTGCTTTTGGTTCTCTTTACTTAGAAGATATTTATTTACTGTTTTGCAAAATAACATCATTTCAAGTTTTCCTTTGGACACCTTTTGGAAACTACCAGTCATTGGTTAAGACAAGCCTTGTGTGACTTGTTGACGCAGAAGCCAGAACAGAAAACTGAACCATTTTCTTTTAAACTGTGGAACAGCTAAATCGAGCATTTAGATCACTTACCCTGCCTTAAGACATATTCATTTGTGTCTGCTGCCTATTGCCCCTCTGGTTGCTATATTTTGTCTTTAAAAACCACACATACACAACATCCCTGCCTCGCACCAATCAAAGCCAAAGCCACCAGCCACGAGTATGTATGCAAAGGGGCCACCATCTTCCTCAGGCTGTGTGAGGGTACTGAGGACTGTGTTGGGAGGCTTGCTGAAATTTGGAGACGTAAACAAGGGCTCTGTGTTCCTCTGGCCAGTTCTAGGATGTGGGAGTGAGGGAGAGAATAGGGTAAAGACTGCAGAAACTCAGCTGTTAGAAAAGCCACGTTAGGGCCCGAGTGAAGCAGGGCGTGGACACCTTTCTTGACGTCTGTTCTGGAGACTGTCTGGGAGTCTAATTCAGGAAACATTCTGTAAGTGGAAAACAGGAAAGTCCAACTCAGAATGACTCTGAAGAAATGTTGAGAAGCCTTTTGATCTGAGACCAGGAGGCAACTGGGGAGTGAGAGAGGGAGACGACGGGGACACCGTGAGTCAGCTGTGGCCAGAGGGAGCCCCGGTGTGGTTCTGTGGAGGATGGAAAGGAGAACAAGAAAGAGGAACTGGAGCTGCCTGTGCACGCCTGATTGGAGGCCCGACCGCCAAGGGAAAGTGGGCAGTGAGTCTGGGCTGGTAGTTGGCTGCCGGTGTGGGGTGATGCGCGGAGACCTGCGCTCCGTGCCAGGCGCCCAGGAGAGCTGGGTGACCGCGTGCTGGGGCCCCTTGATGATGCAGGCGAGGAGAGGACCTGGCCAGGAACAGGCAGGAGTGGGCTCCGTGTCCCCCGTTGGGAATTCTTCTCTCCTAAGTGTCCTGACTACACAGGTTAAGATAGGACAGGCAAAGCTGGACCTGCAGCAAATGCAGTTTCTGTCACCCAAAGCAGGGTCTCCTCACTGAGAGCACAAAGCCGAGCCAGATGAAGTGGCTTCCATGTCGTCTGTGACGCTTAAGGACTGTGCCACTCTCCATGAACCTGGTTCTTGGAGCGGGTCGAGCTTCTTTAGCAGTCAGGAAGGCTTCCTCCCTGCTGCTCCCCAAAGATGTCTGGGGGTGGTGTTTAACGGATAAATGTGCCCAGCTCACCTTTATGAGGGAGTTGAAATACAAGATTTTATTGTTTTAGTTTCAGAAGGGTTAAAATGACACATTTTGGTTTTCAGCTCTGCAGTCTGAGGTTTCCCCTACCAAGTGTCTTCTTGGTGGGAAGCACAGGATGGCGGAGCATCGTCCAGCTGCACCTTAGCGCCTTGCTGCCGCCTCCTGGCTGGAGGATCAAGGGTCAGGGTCTTGCGTTTGAAGGAGAGCCTCTTAAAAGTGGTAAGCGCTCATTGAAAAAAATAAAACCTGCCCAGTAGAGGAAAAAAATAAGTCCTAATTTTACTACGTAGAGATAACTGCTAGAACATTTTGGTATTATTTCCTGTAAATCGTTCTATAAAATATATTTCATATGTGATTTGTAAATTTGAAAGATACAGATTTCCTATGTGTAGAAGTTTATATCCTTTTTTTATTTAATGTAATACATTTTCCCATGTAATTAAGTTGTTTTGCTATCACGTGGAGATAAGATTCTAGTTTTTCTTTCATATAATATACCATGATTTAATTGTCCTATTGTTGCTTGCTTATTGTTTTATTTTGAATTATTATGAATGAAAACTATTTAAGTAAATGTCCTCAAATTTAAATCTTTACCTTCTAGAAAACTTACACTTCTGTTCTCATCTTATGAGAGGCCCTGTCATTTCTCATTCTTGCCTGTGCTGAATATTTTCAGTTCAGAAAGTATCAATATCTGGGCATGGTAGTGCATGCCTATAAACACAGTGCTCTCAGAGGCTGGTACAGGAGGATCTCAAGTGTCATCCCAGCCTGGGAATATTGGTGACTTAGCCAGATCCTGTTTCAAAAACAATTTTTTTTAATGTTCATGGATGTAACTCTGTGTGGAGGCTCTGGGTTCCATCCACAACACCTTAATACACAAACAACAACAACAATGGAAGCAGTGTTGGGATGGCACTCATATTAAAGCATCTTTTTCTTTAATAAATCAGGTAACAAACCTTCTTCTGAAGTAATTATATCGTTTGAATCAGTGGTACATCATAACTTTCAATTTAACAGAACCGAAACTGCATAAAAAATTAAATAACTTTTAGATTGTTTATAGTGGAATGTACCAAGCATATACTAAATTTCTGTTTACACATTCAGGGGATGTAGGTAGTTGCCTTTTTTTGTTTGTTTGTTTGCTTGTTTATTTTGTTTTGTTTTTTTACTGCATTTTTTTTGGTTGAATTGCTTTTTAGGGAAGGTTTATTTTTTTTTGGTGCCGAGGACCAAACCCAGAGCTTCCAGCTTGCTAGGCAGGCATTCTCTACTGCCGAGCCAAATCCCCAGCCCTTAGCGAATGTAGGTAAAAATCATTAATGGTAACTACCTGTGAATAGGAAAATGTAGGTTAAACTTTGAGGATTGTTTTCTGGTGTAAATTTATAGAGTCATAAATGATGTGTCTGAGAGGAAAACTCCAGTAAACTTCAGCTTAAAATACTGTCTTTTGGATAGAATGTGCTTTCTTTAACCTTGATTTCTCCAGTTTCTAATAGTATTAGAATAACCATGTGGTAATATAGGTCTGTTATTAAATAAGCACTTATTAAGGAACTGTTACAAACGTAGTATTAATATAACACAAGGCAGGACCATAACTTAATGATACATTACTGATACCTGGGGATGGTTTTAATTTACTGGTATAGTCCCCGTTTTTCTGTATTCTTAGTATTTTGTGTTTTTAGCACAGAATCCTATACTGATTTGGTTTATCCAAGTCAGTTGTTTTTTGAAAATGGTGTTGGAAAAATTGTGTATTTGTGTATGAAAGTGGAATTTGATTAGGTTTAAAAATAAATCCCTCAATGGTCAAATTAAATACAAAGAATTAATAAATCAAAAAGCTAGTTTTTTCAAAGATTAAATAAAATTGACAAACCGCTAGCTAGCCTCATCTAAAAGAGGAAAAAGAAAACCCTCAAATTCAAGGAATAAGGAATAAAAAGGGCAAAATTACTACAGACCCTATGGAAATTCAGAAGATCATCAATAGTTACTCTGAAAATCTTTGCTGTCGTAGAATTGAAGACACAGAAGAAATGGACAGATTCCTAGATAGGTACAAATTACTAAAACTGAAAGAAGATATAAGAACTTTTAATAAGCCAATAACAGCCAATGAAATTGAGAATGTAATAAAAAACTTACTGGCGAAGAAAAGCCCAGGTCTTGATAGATTCACAGCTAACTTCGACAAGAAACTGGGCTGGGGAGATAGCTCAGTGGCACAAGTGCCTGCCTGGCAAGTACAAGGTCCTGAGTTTGAGCCCTGGTACCACAAAAATAAAAGTAAAAAAAGAAATTTACAGAAGATTTAATCACAGTACTCCTTAGACGCTTTAATGAGGTTGAAAAGGAAGCAGTACTCCCAAAATCATTCCTATAGACAAGTATTATTCTGATAAAACTAAAAAAGAGAACTATAGGCCAATCTCCCTCATGAACATAGATGCAAAAATCCTCAATAAAATCCTAGCAAACAGAATACAGTAAATCATTAAGAAGATGATACACCACGACCAGGTAGGAGTCATCCCAGAGATGCAAGGATGGTTCAACATATGCAAATCTATAAATTTAATATACTGTGTTAATAGAGCCAAATCTGAAAACCACACGATCATCTCAATTGTTGCAAAAAAGGCTTTTGACAAAGTTCAACACTCGATCATAATCAAAGCCCTACAGAAAATTGGAGTTGATTGTCTCTACCTCAATCTGATAAAAGCCATCTATGACAATCCAATAATCAGCATAATTCTAAATAGGGAAAAACTGAAATATTTTGTTTTCAGATCAGGTACAAGACAAGGTTATCTTCCATCACCACTCCTATTCAATATAGTTGTGGAATCATTAGCTACAGTCAATAGATAAGAGAGAGAAATAAAAGAAGTAAGAATAGGTAAATAGTTCATGGGGGTAGGCAAATAGTTCATGAACGAAAAACAAACTGCATGGGTAATACTTGAAAAAATTAACAACTGGGACCTCCTATTATTGAGAAGCTTTTGCATGTCAAAAGAAATTACCAACAGAGTGAAAAAACAACCCACAAATTTGGAAAAAATCTTAACTAATAAGCACTCAGATAAAGGTCTTCTCTCTAGTACTTATAAAAACTAAAAAGCATTAGGGCCTCAAAATTTAAAGACCCAATCCAGAAATGGGCATCCGAGATGAACACACACTTCTCAGAGGAAGAAATACTAGAAGCTAATAAGTACATGGAAAAATGCTCCCCATCACTAGCTATCTGTGAAATGCAAATTAAAACAATACTGAGATACCATCTCACCCCAGAGAGAATGGCTATGATAAAGAAATCAACCACAACAAATATTGGAGAGGCTGTGGAGAAAAAGGAACCCTTTTCCACTGCTGGTGGGAATGTAGACTGGTGCAAGCATTATTCAGTACTGATGGAAATCAGTGTGGAGACTCCTTATAAAAATAGGACTGGAAATCACAGAGGAAAGAGATCGACAATGTGTAGTGTGCCTAAGGAGAGCCGATATAGAGAGAAAACATTTTCTCAGGCTTTCCACAGAGAGCAAATTGGTCAAGCAATGTCTGTGACTCATCCAGATGGCTGGCAGTGACAACAGATCTACAAAGCGTTGTACATGGTTTCAGGATAAATCCTGAGGGGATTTGACGGACCTTGTCTGATACAAAAGTTACATTATTTTATTATGTAGAACTTGCTTTATCTTGGTCTTAACCATCCAGCAAAAAAGTGTAACTATGAGGTAAAAAAGTAAAGCTATATTAATATGTTGAGGTGTAAAAGGCTCACATCAACAACTTGTGACATGGCCAGCTCTGCTGATAACGCACAACTACTATGGACTATTGGACTATATTGGGTTATTTTGATGAATTCACGCACCTATAATATTTGCATGGAAATGGAACACCCATCTCACAAAACAAAACAAACAAAAGGATATAAATGAAGGGCCATGTTGTAGTGAAAAAATAGAGATATACAACTACTTTCTTTTAGTTCAATTAGAAGAAAGATTTGTACTGATAGTGCTTAGACAAGATATCATGTCTGCATCTTGTACTCTGAATACTACAAAGACAACAATATGCAATGTATTAATTATTGTAATTGCCCTACTAACCTGTTTTGAAACTGTCTCATTGCTATTTCTTTCTCATTGAAAAAACATTGAACTATCATTATTTGCAGATGAGCTAATATTCTACCTGGAAGACCCAGAGAAGCTCCTAGAATTAGTACACAAATTCAGTAGCATAGTAGGTTACAAAGTCAGTACCCAAAAATCAGTAACATTCCTCTACACAGATAATTAACACTGAGAAAATATTTGTAAAAAGCAGGTACACATTTTGTTGAAATTGCTTCTAAAGCATCACAAACTCTATGAAGGAAAATCTTTCTGTGAACCTTAAATTAGTGATTTGAGTGCTAATCTTTTATTATTTTTTATGTATTTGGTACAGGGTCTCACTGTGCAGCTCTGACTTGTAGTTTTTGATTCACCTGTTTTCAGGCGAATCCCTAGTGCTGGGATTATAGGCATGTGCCACATGCCCAGTCTAGGCGACTGGCTCAGCACACCTGGGGGCAGGGCTGGCGAGGCATTAGGATCGAACCCTGGTTCGTGTGCTTGCCTAAGCATGTGCTTAGTCGGCTGAACTATCTCGCTAGCTCAGTACTAAGCTTTAAAAATTTTTATTTCATAGAATGAAAAGGCAAGAAATCTAACGTTTTCTGTGTTCACTGGCATAGAAACAAATGTATACCCTTCGAAATAGTAAGTAATTGGGTCATCCACACAGCCTTCCCGCAGTCAGCTTTGCTGTGGCAGTGGAGGTCGAGGTTCTGCCCTTCCCCTTTCTCCTCCCAGCCTTTTACTTGGATTTTCGTATATGGAGCTTGGAGACACTTTTTTTTGCGATCTCTTTTTGAGTGTACATTTGCAGTACGTGCTGCCATGTGCGTCGTGGGGCATTGGTCCGCAGCCATCATGCAGCTTATTCTCTTCCTCTCCTTCCTTCCTTTCTCCTACCTTTTTTTGTCCCCTTCCCTTTTGCAAGAGTCATCTCCCTGTTTCCTAGTCTCTTATTTTGCTCTTTAATTTCTTTATATGTTGAATTTTTTATGCAAGAGAGTCCCTGTGCTATCTAGGTTATATGTGATTTATTTCCCTTAACATTACGATCCCACACAGGGGCCAAGGCTCAGTTCCTGGCCCCGCCTGCCAGGCTGGCCCCTCTTGAGTGTGCTGAGCTGGCGGTGGAGTCCGGGCACGGTGATGTGCGCCTGTAATCGTAGCACTTGGGAGGCAGGAAACAGGTGGATCACTATGAGCCTGAGCTGCATAGTGAGACCCTGTAGAAAAAAAAAAAAGACAAAAAAAAATTATGATCCCAAATTGAATCCATTTTCTTAAATGACCGAAGTGTTTCTGCCTTTATGGCAGAGTGGTACTCCATTATATATAAATGCCACATTGTCTTTGTCCATTTATCTGCTGATGGATGTGGAGACTGCTTCCAAGATTTAACTGTTGTGAGCTGTGTTCTATTAGCATCACTGTAGTCTGATGTCTTTAACTCTTTAGGGAAGATACCCAGAAGAGGAGTAGCTGGCTTGGATGACATTTCCAGTTTCAGTATTTTGAGGACACACTTACTGATTTCCACAGTCATTGTTGCAGTTTACATTCCCACCAACAATGTGGAAGTGTTGATTTTCCTGCCCTCATAAGCAGTTGTTACTGTTCGATTTCCTGATGACCATCCTTTATGGAGCAAGTTAGAACTCAGGGTTGTTTTAGTTTTCATTTCCTCATGGCCAGTAATGCTGCACAGTTTTTCATATATTTATTGGCCATTTGTGGTTTGTAGGCTCCATTTGGATCTATAAATTTCCCAGCTTCCACATGACTGCAGTCGCTCTTTTAGGATCCTTTCCTGAGAAAACACATGTTAATAGAAAGGTAGTGAGAGTTGTGTACTTAGATCTGGTGGTACGTGTCTGTAATCCCAGCTCTCTGGGAAGCTGAGGCAGGAGGAGCATTAGTTCTGGTCTGGCCTGGGTGGTTCAGTGACCTGGGGAGGGGGGAAATATATATATATATATATATATATATATATATATATATATATAATCTTTTATAGAAAGGCCAGAAGTGTAGTTCATTGGGCTCAACCCCCAATGCCAACCCCCCAAGAGTTGCATTGACATTTATTAGAGAAATAAATGATGGAGCATGCATGTACATTTGCAGATGAGCAGAGTGTAGATGGGTGACACATTTTGTTAGGACTTTTTATTGTTTTCGCTCTAGAGATTTCACACTGAGGTACATCCTCCATCCCCATTCTAGTTAATTTTGAAACAGGGTCTCACTGTGTTGCTCAGAATGGGGTTAAACTTGTCATCCTCCTGCTTCAGCCTCCCAGAGCACTGAGATCACCGCATGCATCTCCACACCAGGCTGTGAGGGCTTTCAGAGACCCCTTACCACAGCGCCGTGCTCCCTGCTGTTGGGAACGTTGCGTGGAGGAAGTGAGTGGCCGCAGGTCCCAGTCCCTGGCCCTGTCCATGTCCATGGCTGGAAGAGAGTGAGGCGGAGGGGTGCCTCATGAGCTGTGTTGCTAACACCCCGGACTGAGAGAATTTCTGCTTCCAAAGTGTGACTAGCATCGTCTGGCTCTTAGTAACCTTGGTGCTGCCCTGGGATACTGTTTCTCTACGGACTTGGTTTCTAAGCTTCCACACTGAAGTACCATGACCGCCACAGACCCAGCAGGTCCACTTGTTTGGTTGTCTCAAAGCCTTTCACTGCCCCATCTCCTGTTGGTCTTGGTGGAGGGAGAGATGAATGTGCTGCCC
>PVKN010012215.1:0-20959 GCA_004027915.1 Capromys pilorides
TTTATTTGTATAAATAAATACTTGTGGATTTTTGTTTGATGTTTGCTCGTTATGCAGTTTGTTCTTGAGGATTTTAGACTAATTAAAGACTTACTTCACTTATTGTGAAAAGTAGAATGTGATGAGTATCACATGAATAATATACTCAAAGCTTGATAGAAATTGAGGAAAGAGCAAGATGAAAGTGAGGGAAAGTTTTATGAAGGAATGGAAAAGTGGCTCAGTTTAAAAAGATGGTTAGGATTCCAAGAAGGGAGAGTTGAAGGCATCTAGAAGGCACTTTAAATCTGGAAGGTAAAAGAGATGTGTGTTAGAGATGTGATTCTCAAAATACGGTCCTGGACCAGCAGCACTTTAAATCTGGAAGGTAAAAGAGATGTGTGTTAGAGATGTGATTCTCAAAATACGGTCCTGGACCAGCAGCTCTAGTATCATCTGTCAATATGTTGGGCTCTGCCTTGGAACAACTCTGGGAATCATTTGGATCTTACAGGTCCTTTTGTGTGGGTGAATGTTTATCCCTTTTACGTTACCCCAGTATTAATTTTAACAAGTCATTAGACTCCACATGTGCTTTTTGCTCTCTAACTGATTTATATAGTTCATTCCTCTATAGAATTTGACCATAAGCTCTGTATCTGAAGTGCTTTTGTATTGGTGATTGTGATATAGGCTGATTTTTAAGACGTACTATTTAGAGAATATCAAGAGATGTATTTATGTAAATTTTAGTCTAGCGTCTGTTCGTCTGACTACTGCTAACCATATTCACAAGACATGATTGTTATCTCTAATCAAGTAAGTTAAATAGCAGTTACTCAATGTTGTATGTGCTATTAACAAGCTAAATGTGGGTGCTTTAAGAGCGTGTGGAAGGGAAGAAGCTTACTCCAAACTAGAGACAGAGTCACCCAAAGTTTTTTGGAAGAAGTTGTGCCTGAATTGAATCTTGAAAGAATCAGCATTGAGTCAGTGGGGAAAGTACTCCAGATAGGGCGCTTAAGTTCAAAGTCATAAAGGCATGAACTGTACAAACCGCCTAAAGAAAGTACACGTAGAGCCTGATTAATTTTTTTTTTTTATGGCCGGTTCAGCCTGCCCTGATGGCGGGACTGGCGTAGCATGTGGTGCTGGGGATTGAACTGGGTCCATACAGATGCCTAAGCTTTCCTAAGCAGGCGCTTTAGACCTCTGAACCATCTTGCTTACCTTTTTTTTTTTTTTTTTTTTTGGCAGGAATGAGATTCAAACTCATGACCTTGCACTTGCCAGTCAGGCACTTGTGCCACGGAGCTGTCTCCCCGGGCCCCTCGCTGGCCCTTGATGGAGTTTTTTTTTTTTAATTTTTTTTTTAGAGCCTGATTAATGATGGTTTGTTTATCTTATGATTTTTCAACATTATAGTAGTGTGAAAGTGATGAACATTGAGTAGAAGCTATTTTAACGTAGGTTAATCTTGCTTGGCGGGGTGGTGTAATCCCAGCACCAAGGAGGCTGAGGCAGGAGGATCACCATGAGTTCCAGGCCAGCCTGGACTAATAGTTTAAGGCCAGCTTAAACTACATAATGAGACACTGTCTCAACAAAAGAACAAGAACTACAACACACAAAAAAAATTTGTGCGCTAATTATACGTGGCGAATGCTTACACACAGTCATTCTGGTTTTCATTGACAGTATTTGGTGAATAACAAGCTATTCAGTACTTTTTTTTTTTTAATACAACGGCTTTGTGGTAGATGATTTTGCCCCACTGTAGGTTAATGTGAGTAGTTTAAAGAAATAGCTGTAGTTGTGAGTTTAAGCAAGATGCTTGGTAGATTAAACATATTCAATATATTCCCTAAGCTCGGCTTGATGACCTAATCTTGTAACCCCAGTAGTTTTGGAGCCTGAGGCAAGAGGGTCAGAAGTTCAAGTGCAACCTGGCTCATTTATTATTGAGACTTTGTGTCAACAAAGGGCTGGGGTTATAGTCCAGTGAATAGGTCTTGGGTTCAATCCACAGTAATGCACACAGGAAAGCAAAAACATTTTCAATTTCTATCTGTAACTTATGGTGGGTATTAGGACGAAATCCCATTTTAAGTTGAGAAGCATTTGTATTCAGCATGGCTAGAGAATAGAGAAATAGGATAGAAAGGAGAGTGTATGTTATGGAGATTGAGGCTGTATCGTGGGAGGTATGCATATCATGAGGATTTAACATTTTTCCCTGAAAATTTTTAAGCTATTATTTTTAAGCAGGTGAATGATAATGTCTCATTTCTCATGTACTGTTAAGGGTTTCTGCTTTGTACGTGTTGATTTTTTCTTTTTTGATATACTTTTTGAATGTAGAACCTTGCGCATGCTAGGCAAGCACTCTACCATTAAGCTATACGTCCAGCTGTATATGTTGAGTTTAAAGTTGCCTAGGCACTGTGGTTCCTGCATGAAAACCATGGAGGGTGGTACCTGGACCTACAATACCACTTCTGTAGTCATAGTCCAGTTAGCCATCAGAAGACTGGAGAAATTGGAAGACCAGTAGAAGCTCTTACTATTTGAGACATCCCTAGCCTATAATAAGTGGGTTAACTTATGGAATTGAAAAGAAAATAAAGTTATTTTAGTTTAGGTAGTTGTTTTAGTTACTATTCTGTTATTGCTGGGACAAATACCCACCACACAAGCTTAGGGGAGGAAAGGTTTATTTAGCTCACAGTTCCTGGAGGTTTCAAGACGCTGCCCCAGCTTTATCCGGACTGCAGGAGGGGCCGGGGCGGTCCCGTGTTCAGGAGGATCTGCTCCATACCTCTGTGCAAAACTGCCACCTGTGGGAGAGGGGGCACTCTGACATCGAGTGCTGTCAGTATAACAATTTGCGCCTCTTGGCCACACCCTCTCAAGCCCCGCCCCTGGAGCTGCCTGCTTGACAGCCCCCTGACTTACATAAGGCTTTGGGGGGACAACTAGCTACAGACCACAACATTCCACCCCTGGACCCCCAAAGACTCATGTACATCCTTTTCTGCAGAAGACATTTTAGTCCATGTCTAAGAGTTGCCAAAGTCCCAACAGTTTCAGCATTGCTGAAAAGTCCAAGTCCCAAGTTTCCTCCAAGATCCAAGGCAGACTCTCAACTGTGAGCACCTACACAAATGAAAAATTACCGAGCATTCAAAGGCAGAAGATAAATATTGCCCTTCCAAAAGGTATACACAGGAGGACTCAAACCACTGGGGCCAAAACAATCCAGAATCCAGCAAGACAAACATTAAGACCTATAGTTTCATGTGGAACATCCAAAGCAATCTGTGGCAAACTGTGAGCTCCATGTGGCTCCACCCCCATGGCACTCTTGATGGTTGCTCCCATAACTTCTCTCTTAGGCCAGCTATGCTCCCTCTGTGCAGTTTTCCTTTGATGATCCACATTCCTGGCTTTTCCAAACCTCTGCAGAGTAGGCTTCTCACTCACAGCTTCACACATTGCCCTCCGCGGGGCACACTGCCTGGCCTCCCAGGCCTTCTTCTGAAATCTAGGTGGAAGCCTTCTTACCCTGAGAATTCCTGCATTCTGCATGCACCTAAAACCAGGGCCACGTGGCTGATGCCAAGGTCTGCTGCCAGCTGGAGCAGTAGCCAGGTTTCCTTCTCTCTTAGCTGTAGGAGTTGAGTACCTGGATTTCTGGACAAATTCTCTATGCCAGTGCCATTCTATAGTCTGCTGTGGCCACCACCTCCGTTCTGGAACCTGGTGTGGCCGCTGCCTCCATTCTGGGACATGGGACTCTGTGGCTTTCTCCTCAAAGCAAAGGAGGCCCTCACCCTTGCTATTCTGAGGCTGCGAAGGGCAAGAAACTGCCACCACCTGTGATGCCCTCAGGACACCTTTTTTGTTATCCTGTTCCTCCTGGGCAGTGGAGATCCCAGCTCCATCTTTGCAGTCCACAGCCTCCCTGGCGCTTTCTTTCTGGCCAAACTCACAACGTTTTAAATCATTCTGCTGGGCTCTTTGCTCTTCATTCTCACCATAAATCTGACTAAGAGCCCCCAGCAATAACCATGCCACTGCCCCAATATTCAATTGCTTTGAAATTTCCTTTGAAAGGTTCATTAGTCCTCCATGTTTAATTTCAGTCTCAGACAAAGTCTCTGGACACAGGCAAAATTCTGCCAAAGTTTGGGCCAAGCCACAGCCAGTGCAGTCCTTCTTCCCAGCAGAAACTTCCTGAGCCTGGTCTTTACAGGTTGGCTTTCTATCAGTCTTCTTTTTTTTTTTTTTTAATTTTATTTATTTATTTGTTTGCTTGTTGTGTTTGTTTCTTTTTATTTATTTATTTCGTGGCTGGCTCAGCCTGCCCTGGTGGTGGCGCTGGCGCAGCATGTGGTGCTGGGGATCGAACCGCAGTCCCTGCAGTTGCCTGAGCCTTCCTACGCAGGCGCTTTAGACCACTGAACCATCTCGCCGGCCCCTCTATCAGTCTTCTGATCTGAGCTATGCCCAGAATCTCCTCTATAGAAGTGCCAAAACTGTTCCAGTGCTTTACTCATAGGCGACATTGCCAAACCTTTCCTATTTCTTCCCATAAGCCATTCCCAGAAGCTTGCAATCCACATGGTCAGGTTTAGCCACAGCAACAACCCCACTGTCCTGGTACCAAATTCTGTTTTAGATACTATTCTGTCGTTGCCGGGACAAATACCCACCACACAAGGTTAGGGGAGGAAAGGTTTACTTCGCTCATAGTTCTTGGAAGTTTCAAGAGGCTTGTGGGGGACAACTAGCTACAAACCACAACAGTAGTTATGGCCAATAGGTTGTATCTGGAGCTCTGAAGATGCTCATGAAATTAGGAAAAAATCTTGTATAGAGAGAATAAAAATGAGATGCAAAGATAACAAAGTTCAAAGAGCACTGCATATAAGATGCAGGAAATTCGTGAAGAGTTCATGATTTAAGATTGAATAGCTAAAAAGAGAAATTAACAAAGTGATGTCAGATTGAAGGGAGTTTTAAGGAAAAGGGAGATAGTAAATAGTCACTTGAGAAATCAGGAAAGAACTTACAGGGGACCTTTGGAGTGCTCAGGAGAGTTCTGCTACTTTGACTATAGTGGTTCTCTGTAATGGCAGCAAGGAAGATTGAACCGATTTGAGGAATAAATAGGTGGACAGATAGTAAGTATAGACTACTGTCTATGCTTCTCCTACTTTCAGTAGGAGAAAGACAAAAGCTAGAGTTGAGGTGAGAGGAAGGATTTATCTTGAGTCAGAGGACTAAGCCAGAAAAAGAAGATAGGGAAGGTTCTTTTCAATCTCTTCAGAAAAGAATGGAATTACTGACTGATGTCCCTAGGAAGTAGACTATGATTCTCCTTAGACAAAAAGCGGATTTTTAAAAAATCTCTTAATGTGAAAGGGAAAGAGGTAAAGGTAAAATCTGTTTTATAGATCATGTAAAAGCTTAGGGTGGAAAGGAATTTAAGTTATAAAATGCCTTAACTTCATTTTGCTTTCATTTGAGAACCATTGGTTAATCTGGAAAGAAGATACTAAATGATTTGAAAGAAGTGAAAATTGTAGGAGGAAGTACTGCTTTGCAATATTATAGCTATAAAGTTGAAAGATTTGAAAGTGAATAAAGATAGAGATTTCAAGGATAGAGTTGGAAACAGGTAGAACTGATTATGAGGAATAGTCATGAAGGATGATGCAATTTAATGATTGAGTATAAAGATAAATCTACGTTGTTACTAGCAGGTAGGAAAGTAGGACTGAAGTGGTAGCTGAAAGAGAAGTACTAAACGTTAAGTTTGCTTTTGTACTAAAAGATAAATTTGCTTCTGTACTAAAAGAAAAGTTTGCTTTTAGATAGTGAATTTAAAGGACTTGAGACATTCCATCATAATAAGTATATTTAGAATATTTTGAGTCAAATTGATAACTTCAGGCAGGATTATGATGAGGCTTTTAAAGAAGATAGTGATGAAATTAGTTAATAGAAGCATAGTAACAATCTCAAGATGGTAAGTTCAGTTAGGGACCAGGGTTCAATCCCAGGTCCCGCATACCATGCTGGCCCCGCCATCCTGGGTGGGCTGAGCGGGCCACTGAGGCTGGGTGTGGTGGTGCATGCCTGTAATCCCAGTGCTGGGGAGGCTGAAAGCAGGAGAATCACTACAAGTCCAAGCTGCGTAGTGAGACCCTGTACTAAATACATAAATCTAAAAAAAAAGAAAAAAAGATGGTAAAGTTAGTTCCGTTCTAGGTGATTAAAAATAAAATCTCAAGTGAGTCTCCCAAGTACTTTGCATATAATAATTGATATTAAGCAGTGGTTGAAGAAGGAACATGTCACTAAATAAAGTAGGTGCTAAAACATAACTGGCAAAGGATAGTTAACTTTTTGTGGTTCATAGTTGGACTAAGTTCTTTTGGGATGAAGAAGATGTAGCTATTCTTTAGAATTAGGAAAAAGAAAATTAGGAAATACAATAGTGAGAAACTACATGTTTTCTATGTATTATTATATTTGTTTAACAATTCATACTCCTATGATAAGCCGGGAATATAGCTCAGCAGTGTCACTTGCCTGACACTGAGTTCTTGCAAGGTTCTGAGTTCAATTCTTGGTACCAAAAAAAGAAAAATGTTAGTGATACCTAAAGGTGTGAAGTGTAAAGTAAGTCTTTTTGGTTACTTGTCTCCCATTATTAAGTTTTACATACAGTTTGGTAAAAGGGTGTTTTTAATTCTTTTCCTCTTTCCCTCCATGCCAGTGTATAAATTTATTATCACACAGGGGTTTTAAAGATAGCATGCTTTTTTCTAGGGTTTTAAACTATGTAAACATTGAGTCAGAAACACTTAAGGATTCTAGTTAGGAAAAGGGCCAGCCAGATAGTTCAGCAGATCAAAGTGCCTGCTTAAGCAGAGCGCAATGGCCAGGGTTCAATCCCTGTCCTGCCATGCTGGCCCTGCCCCGGGGCGCGCTGAGACTGGGAGTGGTGGGGCACACCTGTAATCGACCTGGGAGGCCGAAAACAGGAGAATCACTACAAGTCCAACCTACACAGTGAGACCATGTAGACCCTGTCCTAAATACAGAAAAAAAACAAAGAAAAAGAATTCTACTTTGAAATTTTATGATTGAGGTTAATATACTTAAATAAAGTTGGAACTATATGTATTATGAATTATAGCTGTATTATGAAATTCTTACGAAAAGTAATGTTTCCCTAGAATAAGTTTTGTACTTAGCTGTTTCCACTTAACATCTTATTAAGCATGAACAAATTATTGAAATAAGAACATGATTTCTAAAGTGTGTTGGATAGGGCCAGGGAGATAGCTCAGTAGAATAAGCACTTGCCTGGCAAGCTCAAGGTCCTGAGTTCAATCCCCGGTATGTTGGAACAAGTATTTTATTTCAAGCTGTCTTGATTAAAATTTCTTCCTCATTTTTATTTTTTCCAAGTAACCTTTTGTTCAAAAGCTTTCATTCGCTCTTTCCAATTCTGAATTTTCTGCTTGCCATCTGATGTTCCCTTCATGGTTGAATAGTGTGTTATAGCTAACATGCATAGGTATGATACAGGATTAAAATTTACTTGATGAATGAAATGTGATATTTTTGTGTGTCTTTGGTTTTTATAGGTACGCATTACAAAATATTTAAAACATTTGATTTTTTAGGAAGTCGTTTCTCATTAATTAAAAAAGTCACTGATTTCTGTAGTTAATGTCTTTCCCTGTTTATCTAGCTCTTAGGAATATCAGCGAGAGAGCTATATTGGTATCCCAGAAGCCATTTCTGTGAATGGGATGCCTCTTTCTTTCTTTCTTTTTTTTTTTTTTTATGGTGATGTTACAAAACTGGCCAATGATTTGGCCAGGTCTTTTATATGCAGTGTATTAATTTTTATTTGTATGTTTAGAATTAAGTATGCATTTTAGCTAAGGCACAACTGGAGAAAGTATAGCTGCCTATTAAAAGATTCAAGCCATTGCCCTTGACCCTTATTTGAGCTGTTGGTACTTTTATTTATCCTTTATTTTAGAGATGGTTTTCTTTCATATCCTTTTGAATGTGATGCACAAGCAAGGGTCCTGTTTTAGGCATGCAGTAAACTAGTATCCTTTAATAGTGTTTGTTCATAAGGCAGTCTTTAGTAAAGATTAGAATCCCAGGAAAAATAAGTGATAATGGGTAATAAGAAAAATCTATTTTATGTTTATATTGCATCTGTTTTCCTAACAAATAGAATTTCATGAGCTATAAGGTTTTTTTCAAATAAAAGAGTGAATTTGAATCCAGAGATGCTTGAGATTTGCCTTCCTGACTTATATCTTTACCAGTTTTTGATTCATGCCTATTATTTCCCCCTTGTTTATGTTCACTTTTCAGTCCATTTCATTTCTATAATACCCACTTCAGGAGACATTATCTATATGTGGGTGTCTAAATAGAATACTAATTTAATTTTTTAGCACTAGTAGTTATGAAGGCTCAAAAGCTATATATGGCTAATGATTATTGTATATCTTAGTCTGTTTTCTGTCTAAGTAATGAATACTTGAGAGCAGATAAAGAAACAAAAAAAAGTTATTATAGTACTGTTCTGGAGATCTTTAGTTCAGTTTCTAGGGACCATGACTATGAGAGGCTTACCTTCAGGTAAGATCAGCATGAGTTTGAGAACACAAAACACAAACTTTTGAAGGGGACATACAAACTGTAGCATCCTGCCCTCTTGTCCCCCTCTGTCCCATCCTTCTCACATAAAAAATGCATTTGTTGTATTCACGTAGTTCCAGAAGGTTTAATTTGTTAAGCATCACTATGAGTCCAAAATTTTCGTCTAAATCCATTATGAGTAAGACCTAGTTCAACTCATCCCAAGGCAAATTCCTTTTCCATCCTATGGCATTAACAAGATACATGATTCTGTAGTGTAATGGGACAGACGTGGGATAGACATTTTCATTCCAACCTTAACTGCTTGAATATTTCTTCCACCAGGTGCTCTAGTTTGTTCATCTTCAGTTCTGCGTTCTATAAAGTGCTAGGACATGAATGTGTTTGTAGCTTGTCTTAGTTACTCTTCTCTCTGCTGGAACAAATGCCCGACACTTAAAATAAGGGAAGGAAAGTTTTATTTAGCTCAGTTACTGAAACTTCAGTCCATATTCACCTGGCTCCAAGGCAGAGAGGCACATGGCAGAAAACAACCTTTCATGGCGTTGGGCAAGAGCAAGAGGGAAGGGAGGAGTAGCAGCAGCTCAAGCAGCTAACTTCTCTTCCTTCCTTACATTGAAATGCAAATCACCTGCCCCAGGGGAGGTGCAGCACCCACACCACAATAATCAATTACAGATTCCAGAAACCTTCCCATGACTGCATGAGACTTTGAGGGGACACCCTTACACAAACCATAACATTCCACCCCTGGATTTCCAAAGACTCATGCACATCCCTTTATGCAAAAGACATTTTATTCCATCTCTAAGAGTTGCCAAAATCCCAACAGTTTCAGCATTGCTGAAAAGTCCAGGTCCCAAGTCTCTTTGAATCCCTAAACAAATGAAGTTAAACTCTTTCAACATTCAAAGGCACAAAACAAACATTACCGGTCCAAAAAGTACACACAGCAGGACACCAAGCATTGGGACCAGCACAAATCCAAAATCCAGAAGGGCCAACATTAAATCCTGTAGGTCCTTGTGGAATATCTGAAACAATCTGTGGCAAATTGTAAGCTCCGTGTCGCTCCACCTTTACAGCATTCTTGGTAGTTGTAGCTCCCATGGCTTCTCTCTTAGGCTGGCTTTGCTCCCTCTTTCCAGTTCCCCTTAGATGATCCATGTTCCTGGCTTTTCCAGACTTCTGGGGTTTCAACTGAATAGGTTTCTCACTCACAGCGTGACGTATCACCCTCTCAGGGACACACTGCCTTGCCTCTCAGGCCTTCTTCTGAAATCTAGGTGGAAGTCTTCTTAACCTCAGAACTCCTGCATTCTCAGTGTGCCTAAAATCACTGCCGCATGGATGATGCCAAGGTCTGCTGCCCAGTGGAGCTGTAGCCAGACTTCCTTCTCTTGGCTGTAGGGGTTAAGTACATGGATTGCTGAGCACTCTGACCCTGATTCCAAGGAATAAATTCTCCATGCCTGTGCCATTCTGGAACCTGGTGCAGCCGCCATTCTGAGGCAAAGAGCTCAGCGGCTTTCCCCTCAAGGCAAAGTTCCTGGACTCCTTGCTCTTGATTTGTAACATAAATCTGCCAAAGCCCCCACTAACAGCCATGCCTCTGCCCCCACATTTGGTTGCTTTGAAATATCTTTTGAAAGATTCATCAGTCTTCCATGCTTAATCTCAAATCTTATGCAAAGACTCTGGGCACAAGCAAAATTCAGATAGGCTTTCAGCTGAGCCATAGCACAAATCATCTGGAGTCCAACAACCAATGCAGTCCCTCTTCCATACAGAACGCCCCCGCAGCCTGGTTTTTACAGACAGACCTTCTGTCAGTCTTCTGGTCTGAGTGCTGACCAGAATCTCCCCTACAGAACAGCTGAAGCTTTTCCAGCTCTTCACAAGAATAGGACCTCTCCAAACCTTTCCTATCTCTTCCCATAAGTCATTCCCAAAAACTTGTAATCCACAAGGTAAGGTTAGTCACAGCAATGACCTCATTCGTGCGGCACCAAATCCTGTCTTTGTTATTCTTCTCTTGTTATTGAGTGTCTCTTGACACTCAAAATAAGGGAAGGAAAGATTTATTTAGCTCACAGTTACTGGAGGTTTCAGTCCATATTCATCTGGCTCCAAGGCAGAGAGGCACATGGTAGAAAACAACCTTTCATGGCAATGGGCAAGAGCAAGAGGGAAGGGAGGAGTAGCAGCTAACTTCTCTTCCTTCCTTACATTGAGATGCAAATCACCTGCCCCAGGGGAGGTGCAGCACCCACACCACAATAATCAATTACAGATTCTGGAAGCCTTCCCATGACTACATGAGCCTTTGGGCGGACACCTATACACAAACCATGAAAAGAATGGCCTTTGATTTTTAGTATCTTTTTCTTTTCTATTTGAATTTTCACTAGAATGGTCTTTACTTGTTTTCATCAGCATACTGGTCAGGACCATTTAATCTCTGTGAAATTCTGGGTTTTTCTCTACATCTATGTCTTCTGAGTCCTTACAGTAATGATGTTAAGCTACTTATGAAAGTAGAGACCTCACAATCTAATCTAATCTCAGTGTCCCACCTTTTATTGTTATGGTAAAAATTTAAAAATGCATTTTGGAAGGAGTAGTTAAACCATAATACTGCGAAAGTTCCATCTTTGCAGAAATCTGTTAGTGCTGCTCTGAAATAATTATGCATGTGCACAATGTTAAAATTTATAAAGGCAGTAATCTACTAATTGCTAGTGTAAGACTTGGAGTTCGGAAATATCTGAATTTAGGTTCTGGCTGTAGATTTTATTTGCCACATATATAAAATGGAAATAACATCTCCCTAGGTTGCAGAAACAACATAAAATTTCTGAAAATCTAGTAGGTACTCGTTAAATGTATTTAGTTTTCCATTCTTCTTGACTTTGTACTGTTAGACCGTCTTGGAAATTTTTCTTCTTTAGGTTTTTGTGACTTTCTACCTTCCTGACTATTTAATCTTTGTTGTTAGCTTTCTCTGAGTTTGGAGCAAGGTCCTTTTAAATAAGATTATATCACTTTTATACTTAACGAATCCCATAAAGACTAACATCCCTGGTGTAATTCATAGACTTCATAATCATTTTGAGTTTTTCTAAGTGGAAATGTTCACTCCTAAGAAGAAACTCTTCTATTTTCTTGATTTCTATCTCGTTTGTAAGACAATCATTAGTTGCATTTCACAGAGTGCTTATTTCTGTAATACAAATTGACTTACAGAAATGTGTAACTTCTCCAACATATTACTGCTTTGTGCCTCCAAGTAGAGCCTTTTGCTAACAAACGGAAAGCAGCAAACTACAGAATATACTATTGTTTAGCTGTTAGCGTTTTTATTCAGACTTACTGTTTTTGTACTGATGACAGTGCCCTAGATGTGTCTGCACACAACTCTGATTTCCGTAGGCCATGTTGTTGTTAATGTGTACTTTTAAAAGAATTTATAATTTTTTTCAAGAACGTAAGTGTCATATAGTGAATATATCTTCTTATTTAGATTCCTCTAATGCCTCTTGTATTAATTTGCTTTATTCTTATTGTGATTCCTATTGTCGCAGTTACATTTCCTTCACATGCGAACTATTTCTGTAGCCTGAATAATACCATTTTAAGTTTTGCTTCCATTTTCTTTTTTTATCCTTTTCTATTGCCACCAGAGTTTATCTTTTGAAAAGGAAGTCTAACATCTTTGCCATCATACTTCAGACAATAAGTGGCCATATGTGTCTTCATTGTTTTCTTCATCACTGAAACACAAAACCTGATACCTGCAAATTAAAGGAGGAGAGATTTATTTTGGCCTGGTTTATAGAGGTTTCAGTCAGGTGGCTTCAGGGAGGGACTACATGGCATAGGGGCATAGCAGAGAAATAGCTGCTGTCCTCAGGACAAGAAGCAAAGAACAAGGGAGAAGATGAATCATTCCACCTTCCACCTAACCCAATCACCTTCCAGAAGTCCCTCTGTGGTTACATAAGGCTTTGGGGAGATGTCTAGGTATATAAATGGTAACATGCTGTCCTTAGCCTCCAAAAGACCCAAGAATATCTCTTTATACAAATTATATTTAAAACATCTCTAAGAGTTGCCAAAGATCTAACAGTTTCAGCATCGCTGAAAGTCTAGATCCAAAGTCTCCTCTGATAATGAGTGTAAACTCTTAGCTGGGAGTCCCTGTTAAAAATACTTAAACACTTCCAGCATACAGTGGTAAAGGGTAAGTCCTATACCTCTGTTCAGCATGTTGGGCAAGTTGCAGCTGTGAGATAAAAACTGTGAAGGGCTTGGGTGGCCCTGACCCAAGGCATTGCTGGTGGTTGTACTTCTGATGGTTTCTCTCAGCTTCTTCCCTCAGGTTTCATGTTTCTGGCTTCTGCTTTCTGGAGTCTTAACTGCACTTTTGGTTTCACTCTCACAGCTTCACAGACTGCCCTCTCAGGGCGCACTCCTTGGTCTCCCAGGGCTCCTTCTGAGATCTGGATGGAAACCTCCTTGACCCCACAACTTTTAATTCTGCATGCCTGTAAAACCAGCACCTTGTGGATGATGGAGAACTGCTGTCAGCTGAAACTTTTCTATTCCAACTACAGAGGTCTCAGAGTGCCTGGAAAGCTGCTCATTGTGAACTGAATCCCAGGGAACAAACTCCATAGGTCTCTCCTGCCCACTTTGCTGGAGCACTGTGCCCTGGGTCTGAGTCTTTGACTTGTAATTTTGGGCCTATGAAGGGTAGGGCCTTGTTGTTGCCTTACATGCCCTGAAAGCATCTTTTGTATTTGTCATGATGAAAGTACTTGGCTTCTTTTTAATGCTAATCTGTTCAGTCACCAAACTGCTCTGCTCTGCTATTGTGCCTGTTTTCTTTCTGGCAAAACTTGAAACTTTTAACATGATTTGAACCACTGCTATTACATGCATGACTGTTCCATAGGGTAGCTTGAATCGCTGATGGTAAAATGGATCTAATCACTTTTATCAGTCTTTTTACTAATAAAATTAATAAGTAGAAATGAACCAAATCTAGTTAGTTGCTTGAATTTGAACAAGTATTGTCCAAATGCAAATATTCATATAGTAAAGTTATTACAGTAGGCAACAAATTTATTTCATTAAATTAAAGGAAATTTATTTCTACCCATGAAAAGTTGATTGCTGATGTATTTTCTAATTTTTAAAGTAGAAACCTTCTGTACATGTGTATAGTATTTATTAAAACTGCTATACCCCAGCTGTGTTACAGTTAGCTCTATTACAATTTTTTTATACCATTTTAATGTTCTTCCTGAAAGGTTGTTTTTGTTTTAGTTGTTTTTTTTTTTTTTTCTTTATTTGTTTGTTTTGTAGTACTAGGGATTGAATTCAGGACCTTGCACTTGTTAGGCAGGTGCTTACACTGCTGAGCTATCTCCCTGGCTCTTTTAATGTTTTTCTTAAGGAATTGCAATATGATATGACATCTGGTCTAAAATCAGTGTCTTTGTTTGCCTGTCTTAGTTACTTTTCTTTAATTGTGGAGACATCATGGTCAAGATAAAATACCCAGCACTCAAAGTTAAAAGAGGCAAGGATTTATTTAGCTCATAGTTCATGGAGGTTTCAGTCTCTAATGAGCTGGCTTCAAGCCAGGGTACTGTGGCACAGGGGCAACAGTTTAAGGCTGCAGAAGATAGCAAAGGCAAGAAGAACAAAATGAGAATAAACTTCTTTTCCTCTTTTACATTGTAAGCAGGTACCCTCCTTCTGGTGGGTGTAGCTCACCATTTCATGCCCTCCTCTTGCACAAGATGAGTATGTTTACAAAATGAGGACCCCAGCCCTCGGCAGAGTTACTTAATTAAGCATGGGAAGTTCTAAGGTTGACACAGTGTATCAATCAGTGCAGTCCATCCCTTGTCAATTTGGCAACGGGGCACATTTTTTAAAAATAGGCCTCCAGATATCTGATGGTGGTACAGGGATTGAACATGGAACCTTACGCTTGCCAAGCCAGCACTTCTTCCACTGAGCTATCTCCCTGGCCCCAAATGGGTATTCTTACTTTAGACTTGAACATTATAACACTCGCTTTTGCAGTTTTGAGATTGCAAATAGTAGAGACTTGCTACTTCTTGTGATGCTGTCAGGCCATCGTTTTAGTTCTCTTACTCCTTCGCAGTAATGGAGAACTCTGCTCAGCTCTTTGTAGTCCACAGCTTTACTAGAGCTTCCATTGAGGACACTCACAACATTTTAAATCATTCTGCTGGCCTGCTATTCTTCATTCTCAGTGTAGATCTGGCAATAGAAAAAAAAAACCCAGCAGTAGCAATAGCACTTGAAATTTCTTCTGCCAGATTAGTTAGTCCACTTCCCTTAATCTTGGTCTCAGTAGTCTCTAGACATGGGCAAAATACAGACAGATTTTCTGTCAAGCCATAACACACATTGTTTCGAGTCCAGCAATCAATGTAATCCTTCTTCCCAGCAGAGCCTCCCAAGCCTGATCTTTACTGACAGGTTTTCTATCAGCCTTCTGATCTTCTGTAGTCTAACCAGAATTTCCCACACATGACAGCCAGAGGCATTCCCGTGCTATTATTTCAGGTGGCATTCCCATAAGCCATTACCAAAGGCTCTTGAACCATGTGGTCAGGTATACTCATAGCAAAGACTCCACTTCTCTAGTACCAAATTCTGTCTTGGTTACTTTTTGCTCATTGCTGAGACAAAATACATAATACCCAAAGTTAAACAGGGAAAGGCTTACAGTTAGATTCACTCGATTTTCAGCTGTCTCCAAATCAGGGTGGCATGGCATAGGGGCAACAATTCAAGGCTGCAGAAGATAGCAGAAGCAACAGGAGCAAAATGAGGGGAGAGAAAACCTGTTTTCCGCTTACATTGTAAGCAAGCTACCCACCCTCTGGTGGATGTTGTGCTCACTGTCTTTTCTTGTATAAGATGAGGATATTTACAAAATGAGCAACCCTGGCCCCCTGCTGAGTTGCTTAAGCTTCTAAACTCAAATTGACACAGTGTATCAACCATCGCATTGCCCTCAGGGACAGTTATACATGTACCACCTGTGGCTCAAGCTAAGGGATGATTGAATTCAAATCAGAGACACCTGGCAGCAAAACTTACAAATTACATCTATCATGAATCTCTAGTCAGTATTCATGGTACAACCTCAACATTGAGCTGCTTTGGGCTGGCTAGGTAATTGAGTGGACTAAAGTGCCTGCTTAAACTGACGCAGGGACTGGGATTTGATTCCCAGTGTGTTGTCCCAGCCCCACTCCCTAGAGCACGCTGAGAGAGGGACTAAGAGCGAGCTGGGTGAGGTGGTGTGCCTGTAACCCCAGTGCTTGGATACAGGAAACAGGAGGATCACCATGAGTCTGATTTGTGTAGTGAGACCCTGTGGATTCTGTACTAAATACTTAACAAAAAAAAAAAGCTGCTTTGAGCTCTATCAGATTAGGTAGTTCACCTGTCCTCCTGACCTTAATCTCAGTATCCCTCGAAGTCTCAGGATGTGAGCAGAATATAGACAAATTTCCTGCCAAAGCATAACCCACATAGTCTGTAGTACAGTTAGCAATGGAGTTTTTTTTTACAGCTGGAACTTTCTGAGTCTGATCTTTAACATCTACATCAGTATTCTTTTTTTTTTTTTTAACTTTATTATTATTATTATTATTATTATTATTATTATTATTATTATTATTTTTATGGCTGGCTCAGCCTGCCCTGCAAGTGAGGCTGGTGCAGCATGCGGTGCTGGGGATTGAACTGCGGTCGCTGCCTGCGGTTGCCTGAGCTTTCCTAAGCAGGCGCTTTAGACCACTGAACCATCTCACCGGCCCCTACATCAGTATTCTGATCTTTGAGTTCTGATCAGAATTTTTCATCAAACTCAGTTTACAGTATTGGACTGCTTCTCTGTCTGATCTCTCCAAACCTTTCCAGTCTTACCACATTACTTTGTCTCTGACCCTCTGTCTGTCTCTGTCTCTGTCTCTGTCTCTCTCTGTTTCTGTCTCCTTATTTTTGGTAGAGGCTCTCAATTGGGTTCTTCAGGCTGCTTTTCAACTCATGGTGATCGTCCTGCTTCAGCCTCCCAACTGCTGAGATAACAGGCATATACTGCCATGCCTGGCACTCTTAACAAATTTCAAAGGTCTTAAGGTTTCTAAACCATGTAATGCAGTAGTCTCAGCAACGATCTTAACTACTATAGTAACCAAATCTGTCTTAGTTGCTTTCTGTACTGGACAAAATACATGACACCCTCAACTTTATGAAAAGATTTGTTTTGGCTCATAGTTTATAGAAATTTCATTGCATAGTCAGCTGGCTCATAAGGCACAGTGGCATGGTGGAGTGGCCTGGGCAGAGGAAAGTAGCTCACCTCATGGCATCTGGGAAACAAAGAGGATAGTAGGGAGAAGTCTGGGAGTAAACGACCTTCGAAGATCATTTTCTGTGACACACCGCTTTCTTCCTACTGCCTGGCAAGTCAGGTACTATAAGCTTTGTGATCTAGGCACCCTTCAAGTGCCCTACATGAGCAGATGACACTGTAGGGCGATATCTAGATATAAAATAAAACCATAATTGTCACTGTGGTCCATATTACAGTATATTTATCTGCCTTCCCTTCTAGGTCATGGACTTCTCTAGGGCAGAGAAAGCATTTTGGGTGGGGGATGCTGTCTGAAAATCAACTTCTCAACATGGTATTTTCATGTAATATAGAGGTATAATGGAGCTAAATTATATTAGTTACCATCTAGAACTCGGGAAGTTTTTTTCAAGTCCTGTAGAGAAAGAAAGACAATAGCCATAGAGATGTCATAGCATTGATTAAGGCAGCCTCATGAAGGGAAAAAAACTGTAATATAGTAAGTGCTATATATATAGTAAGAACTATTATAAGGTAGTAGTTTCTTAGGATTTTTTTTTTTTCTTTTTTTCTGGCAATTCTACCCAATTTGAGTTTAATGCGTAAAAATCTGAGCATTTTATTACTGATTCTAGTCACATTCATGGAGTCATATAATGTCAGTAATTGTTTAAAGGCTAAAAGGAAACTTAATCTTTCTGAAATCTTCAGTGAAGTTTTTATTTTCTAAAATATAAAATTGGAATGCCTATGGTAGAATACTTTGATAGTTTAAAAAAAATCTGTAAAATTGCCATTAAGTTTGCCTACTTGCCCTGGAGGTTTTGTGATTGTTAGCGTACATAATTAAAGTGCTTGACAAATTGTAAAATGCTGCTCACATTTTTTTAAAGAACTACTGAAAACTGTATAATATTCTTGGCAGGTTTGAATAATAGTTCTTTTTTGGAGACTTCTCTCAATAATCTAATTATCTAAGTAATAGGGAATTTTTGTCTACAAAGTAACAAAGTGGCTTGAACAATAAGGAACACATGATTTCACAAAATGCAAAGCCCAGTGCCAGAGATTTGCAGGGGTGTTAGCAGTTTTATCACCTTCATTGGGCATAACCGAATTTATTTTTAAAGCTCTACATGCCAGGAGAGGGCCACCACAGTTTTTTCAGACTGAAAAAAGAGTGAGGAATCTTTTTGTTTTTTTTTCTCTTATGGCTGACTCAGCCTGCCCTGGGAGTGGGGCTGGCACAGCATGTGGTGCCGGGATCAAACTGAGGTCCCTGCAGTTGCCTTAGCTTGCCTAAGCAAGTGCTTTAGACCACTGAGCCATCCTTCTTGCCTCAGAAATCTTTTTACTTGAAAGGAAGAAAACTTTTTTTTCAAGTCTCATAGTAGTTTTTGTCCTTAGGTCTCATTGTACTTTCTCTGGCTCTTTTCATACTAGAACAAGGTGAAATGAGTAGACCTTATAAATACTAAAACAACTTAATATTTTGTAAATACTTACTTCTTTTGTATATTTACTATAGGGACTATTGGGTCTCACTACACAGATTGAGCTGGGCATAGTGGTGCATGCTTCCCAGTATTTGGGAGGCTGAAAACAATTGCTACGAGTCCGATCTATGTAGTGAGACCCTGTGTATACCCTATAGAACCTGTCCTAAATACATTAAAAAAAGAAAGAAATTAGAGCCCTCGTGTATTGCTGGTCGGAGTGTAAAAGCTGTTTAGAATGCATGTCATTAAATGTTACACATACAGCTGCTATAAAATCCAGTGGTATACATACATATACCAAAAAGTGTGAAACGAAGCTAAAAGCTTTATGTGTGAATATTCACAATAGCCTTTTTCATTGTATGCAAAAGATGGAAATAACCCAGATGTCTATTGATTGATGAGTGGGCAGATAAAATGTGCTGTAGTCATAATGAAGTATTCAATAGCAAATAAAAAAATATACTAGTTCTTACAACAAATATGGATTAACCTTGAAAATAATCTTAAGTAAAAGAAACAAATTACAAAGGACTACATATTGTATAATTCTATTTATGTGTAATATATCTAGGACAAGCAAGTATATAGAGCAAAGAAAGTAGATTAGTGGCTACCTATGGCTGATGTAAAAGGGGTTGGTGAATTGTTTTTTGTGGGTTATGAAAAATACTTCAAATTTTGATTGTAGAATGATTATACAATCCTATGAGTGTACTAAACCCATTGAGTTGTATAATTTAGATAGGATTGTATGCTATATGAATTACATGTCAATAAAGTTATAATAAAAACAAAACAAATGGTAGGCCTGATTTGGCCTCATGCCATAGTTTGCTGACTCAGTGGATTGTTCTGTTACAGAGTAATTTCCTTCCATCAGACTATGCCTTCCTTTATTCCTTTCAGTGTTTTTAATCCTATATATCTCTAATTATTTTAGTGTTTCATTCAAAATTTATCTTGTCAAATGTTCACCTTCTAGGTTCAATTATCACTTGAACTTTAAGGATGTCCAGTTATTTTGTTGCCCTCATTTTACTAACATGTACTGTCCTTTCTCTCTTGGATTTGTGGCATCTGAATGGTTTTAGAACTTTAAGAATTCTTTTAATTTGAGGAATAATATTTCAGAATGAAACCAGATGAAAAGACTTAACAGGTTTTTGTTCTTGATGTTGTAAATGTAGAGTTACAAAGACCTCTACATTAATGAAGCGTTTGCCCTGAGTATTGTTTTTTGAGAGATAGCTGTATCTTTAGGAGTGAAATTTCGCTTTTTCTTTTGAGTACTCGAATGAAATCTGATGTTATTTTTTAGAACTCAGGACCTCACGCTTGCCAGGCAGGTGCTGTGCCACTAAGCTTGTAGTAGCACAGCCCCTATAAAATTTCCCAGCCTCTTTGAAATTTTATTCTTAAATCTTTATTTTAATTCATTGAATACTATGCTGTTAGCAGAGAGATAGCTCAATGGCACAAGCACCTGCCTGGGAAGCTCAAGGTTCTAGAGTTTGATCTCTAGTACAGAAAACAAAAAAAAATACAGTGCCATAAGCATTTTGTAAAGTGCCACTCTACCTTTTACAAACATAATATTCAATCTTTTGTGAAATCACAGTCTGGGGCACAGTTGGAGATAGGGATAAAGAGGAAGGATCCATTTACAAATGGACCGGGGAGTCAATGTATTTCCCTAGTTTAGGGCGATATAAGGAAGAAGATTTGTTTAAAGATGTATAAAAGATGTTTCGATGATAATCCAGAAATATTTTATCTTCTATGTGTGATGTGCTGATGAATTATAGTGAATAAAACAGCAAAATACTTTGCTCTTCATGGATCTTGCAGTGTAATAAATATAGTCATAAGGAGAACACAGTGCTATGGATGAGACACATTCTTGACTAAAGTGTAAATTAAATATAAAGATGTGTCTCCATACATGGTAACTGTGTGATTGTATTTTTCTCTGAGAGGGAAATCCAAAATAATTGGTCTTTCTGAATGATCAGTAAATAAGAAAGTACTCATAGGGCCAGCAAGGTAGCTCAGGCAACTGAAGTGCCTGTTTAGGCAAGCTTAGGCAAGCGCAGGGACCACATGCCACACCAGCTCTGCCCTCAGGGTAGGCTGGGCTGAGTGGGCCACAGAGTACAGATAGTGACTTAAGCCTGTAATCTCAGTGCTGAGGAGGCTGAAAACAGGAGGGTCACTCTGAATCCGAACTATATAGTGAGACCCTGTAACAACCAAATACATTAAAAAAAAAAAAAAAGTACTTGTGATTGTACATTACAGTAAGTCAGACCTTTTTGAAAATTTAATCTCTTAAAATCATTTAAAAATCAGTTTGTAAAAA
>PVKN010012216.1:0-20962 GCA_004027915.1 Capromys pilorides
CGCAGGGGCACAATGCCAGCAAAAGCCTTCAACCCAGCGCCTGACACAAGGTCCCCCCGAAACACAATTTTTTTTTTCTTTTAATTTTAACACGGGTCTACAGGGTCTCACTACGGCCTTCTAAGTGCTGGGATTACAGGTGCACACCACCACACCCAATCTGTTGCTGTCTCAGCACACCCTGGGGTGGGGCTGGCACAGCACACTGGGGATCGAACCCCGGTTGTGGTGCCTGCCTGAGCAGGCGCTTTAATCCACTGAGCTATCTGGCCCTTCCTGAAACCCTATTGATATTACTGTGATTGGTGGTGAGTCACACCAGGCCGAGATGGGCCTCCATCTGAGGGACCCCTAGTGGCCTCAGCTTCTGACCCTCAGTTCTGATTTTTGGTTATTGGTGGCTTGGGATATTTGAATCTGAGATAGTTGGGACTGTCCCCCAAACCTAGGACACAAGGCGTTCCAGGACAGGCTAACTTGGTCGCCGAGTGGGTGGAAGGGGGGTGTGGGCCTCCTAGGGGAGAGTACATACAGGTTGGGCTTTGCAGAATGTGTAGGAGTCCTCAGACAAGTGAAAGTGGGGCATAGAGGAGAGAGGCCTGGCATTTCCTCTGGGAAGCCAGCACACTTGCCTGCTCACACTCCAGCCAGTGGAAGTCCAGGGAAGCGTTCACCCAGAGACCCCCAGGGGCTGCGAGCCGCAGGGGCGCTACATAGGGGATGCCGCGCTGGCGGGAGAGTCCTGGCCGGGCTGCGGAGTGAAGCCAGGACGGCCGGGGGTGGCCGCGCGTTATTTATGGCTGTTTCTCCATGAGTCCTTCAGGGCCGCCAAGGTAATTGAATAAGTGAGCGTGAGCAAAGGCGAGCGATCATTTAATTGTGGCAGAAAATGAAGTTGGTTGCAGCTGGGGGCTGCCGGCCCATTACCGCCGGCCTGGTTTCTGCTGAGCTGGGCACACAGGGCGGCGGCGCCATCCATCCTCGGCGGCTCCCGCCCTGGCCCCTGGCAGCGGGCCCCACGCCTGGCGGGGCTGGTGGTTCTCTGGGCAGCCCACTCTGGCCCCTGCTGTGTGCCCACGTGCTGTTCTGCTGGACTCCAGCTCGCCAGTCCCCTCACAGAGGAGGGGCTGCCCTACCTGATTTTAGATGGTGACACTGAGGCACAGGCTTACAACTATGCCCAGGTCTCAGAGGCCCCTGGGGGACTCAGACATTCTAGGGGGCTTTGTGAGGAGGGGTTGCTGCAGCCATCCAACGGGGACACGGGAGGACCTGCATGTGAAGCCCCCACTGAGCCCTGGGGACCTCTGAAGGCCTGGCAAGAGTTCTGGTCTGACTTGAGCCTTGCTGCCCCCAGTGCCCAGCCCCCTGGCAAGGCTGGGGCAGGCAACTGAACCCCAGATTGTGAGGCTGGAAAGAGAAGGGGCTGCCTGCAGGCCTGCACCGCTGCTGTCCATGGTTCTGGGCCCCGGGCCTCGCTGCTGGTGTCCTTTCCAAGGTTTCCAGGAGGAGATAAAATTAGACCTGGACTGGAGCAATGCTGGGAAGGGCCAGCCTGGGGCCTCTTAGCTAAGGCGGCCAGAAAGCAAATTAAAACAAACCTGAATTTCAGGCAAACACTGAGGGGTTCTGGGCAAGGATATTTATTCTGTGGGACTCTGATTAAACGGGGTCCTGTGTTTGCTTGGTGGGGGCTGCAGTTCCAGCCTCAGCTTCCTCACCTGTCCCGCAGGGTGCTAGTGCAGTGCTCCTGGTGCCTGTCGGGAGGATCTGGAGCCCCCGGGGCTCCTCTTCCTGAGTGCAGACTGTACCCGCGTGCCTGCCTAGGCTGCAGGCATCTGGTATCTCACAGAGGCTCCTAGGAGCACAGCAGGGTGGGATAAAGCTGCTAGACCATCAGTCATCCGTTCTTCGCTGAATTCCTGGGCCCCTCTCCATGCCAGGCTCAGATCTGAGTGGCGAGGGCTGAGCTGGGGCCAGGAACTGACAGGATCCCTGGATGCTAGCAGATGGCTCCCCACATAAGTAGACAAGTGGAGGGTGGATGGGAGCAAGTGGCAGAGAAAAACTAGAGCAGGGGAAGGGGCAGAGCGTGTGGGGAAGAGGCCCCAGGAGGCCTCATGGAGGAGGCCAGGTTGTGGGCGCGCAGGTAGGCAGGGAGCCCACCAGGAAGAGGCGCACCAAGAGCACAGGCCCTGGGGCAGGGGTGGCCGAGCCGGCTGGAGCAGCAGGTGGGAGCAACAGGTGGGAAGAAGGTGGCATGGAGGTGCATGTGACTCTGGCTTCCCCTTGGAGTGGACAGGAGCCGTCCCAACCTATGCAATTTGTGAAGTCTCCAGCAAGATGAAATGGTGGGACTTGTTCAGAAATCACTAAGAACTTCACAGTGGCAACACCAAGGCATGAAGCGAGTGCGAGATCTTCCAGCACAGGTCATAGGTAGAAAACCTGTCCTGGGCCGCCAGAGAATGCAGTGACAGCCAGGCGAGTATGTGTTGTTACACTGGAGGCTATGGGGTGCCGATGGTGGTGGGGGCCAAAGGAACTGCATCTTACATGAGGGGAAACTGAGTCCTAGGAGTTGTAAGTCTCCAGCCTGTGAAGACCCCTCCAGGAAGCGGCCAGGCCAGGTGAAGATGCAGGGGAAGATGCGCTCTCTCTATTCTCAGCACTGGGTCCATCTCTGGCTGTCTCTATAATGGCCTCGCTGCAAAAACATTTCGGTGTTTGTCCCGTAGTGAGTTCTGATGTTGTACACTCATGTTCTCTTCCTTTCAACCTACATCCTCCACCCAACAAGATAAGCTTTCTGAGGGTACAAGGTCATGTCTAACCCATCCATCCATCATATACCTACCCATTCATTCTACCCATCCTTCTATTCATGCATTTCACTCACTCATTCCACCCATCCATCGACGAATCCACTCATCTATTCTATCCATCCACCCTCTCACGCATCCATCCATCCATCCACCTACCCATCTATTGATCCATCCATCCATCCACCCACCCATCCATCTACCCACCCACAATCTACCCATCCATCCACCCATCCATCCATCCACCCATCCACCAACTCACACATCCATCCATCCATCCATTCACCCACTCACTTATCTGTCTGTCTATCCATCCATTTATCCATCCATCCATCCATCTACCCACCCACCCACCCATCTATCCATCCACCTATCCATCTATCCATTCATCCATGTACCTACCCATCCATCCATCCATCCATCCACTCACCCACTCACCTGTCCATCTGTCTATCCATCCATTCATGCATCCATCCATCTACTCACCCACTCATCTATCCATCTGTCCATCCATCCATCCACTCACACATCCATCCATCTACACACCCCTCACCTATTCATCTGTCCATCCATCCGTCCGTCCGTCCGTCCGTCCATCCATCCGTCTGTCCATCCATCCATCTGATGGCAGGTTGGGGCCAGCAAAACCTGGTAGAGATGAATGAAGATGTGAGAGTCAGAAAGTATCTTTGTTGGGAGGCCAGGAGACTTCACCAGAAGGGAGTGAAGTCCCAAATTGACGCAAACCCCCAGATTTATTGAGGAACAAGAGGCATAGAGTTCTGCTGATCTCAGTTGTTTGTTTTAGGTAGCACGACAGGCAAGCAAGGCATGGTGACAGCTCAACTGAATAATTAGCTTTTATCTGATTGTCCCCTTGAGAGCCTCCTTGTTTTCCCCCTAAGGCCCATCCCTGCATGAGTTGGCAAAACATTCCATCTTCAAGACACTTTGCCTCCTCGGAGTTAGCAGTCTTCTGCCTCTGAGTCAGCCTGAGCAGACACTGGCCCGTCAGGTGTTGGAAGGGACTCCACTATGGCATGCGTCCCATTCCGTGCATCCTCCCTCTGTCCCCTTCTGTGCATCCATGCTTACAGAACCTGCCAGGTACCAGACACTGTGCTGGTCTTAAAGAAGTGTAAAAAGAAATCAGAGGTTAATGTGCTTCTCACTAACCCATGTTATGGGCCAAACGGGGTCCAAGAAGTGGACTGAAAGAGCAAGGGGTGAGCGTGCGGCCACAGGACAGCGCATGCGTGAGTGGGTGCTCTGTAATCCAGGGGCAGCAGCTCTGGGCGATGGCAGGGATGGCAAAGTGGGACCACCTTTGGCTTTCTGTCCCCCAGAGTGCTGGCCTCCAAGAAACCCAGTGGGATGAGGCAAAGGGCTCTGGGACAGGAAGGCACCTGCTCCGGAGGCTGGGCCAGTGGGAGCTGGGAGGGAGGCAGCTGCCCTCCCAGCCTGGGCCTGGGCTGACACGGCCTGGCTGCTGGCTGCTGTGCCGACTCCCACAGCCATGGAAGGGGGCACAGGAGACATTCTGGAGTGTTTAGGTGCAGCCAGAAGTGGCAGTTGTCATTGTCACTCATAGTCCCCCTCTGCACTGCAGCGCAGGAGTTGGGAGCAGCACAGTGGGCCATCCACACTCCACAGCCACGGAAGGGGGCTGCCACCAGCAGCTCGCCACGAGGGTGTCAGAAACCTGACTCCACGTCTGCCAGAGCTCTCAGGGGGGTGAGCTCCGTCATGTGAGGTTGTAAGTCAAGTAAGAGGGCTCCATGCACCTGGGGAGTGGAGAAGGCAGGGTTGGGGCGGACAGGGAGGCCAGCATCCTAGGGCTCCGCGGGCCAGGATGTGGCCGGGATAAGGGCAGGTGTGGTCGGTTTACCTGAGGGCTGTGCCCACCGAGAGGAGGCTGAAAGTCTTGTCAGAGAGTCTGGGGAGAAACTGATGACCGCTCGTGGACCTCTCAGGGAATAAGCACTGACCACTGCGGGGTAGATTAATTAACTTTGGGATACAAAAGTTTGTGAAGGGAAATGCAGGCCTGACACGCAATGTGAGTTGGCTAGAGTTGTGTTCACCTGTTGTGACAGTGATGTCACCATGGGGTGCCAACTTAATGAAAGCTGTGGGAGAGGCAGCGAGGCAGGTGGGGGGCAAAGGGCTGTTAAGTGCTTGGGGGAGCTAAGCTCTCCCCTCCTTGCTGGGAAGGCAGTGGCGAGAGCCAGGAAGGGTGAGGCGGCCTGGTCCTGGTGCAGGTGTGTCCTATAGGATGAGGACAGCAGCCAGAGGAGTGACAGCAGGTCGGGAGCAGCGGGCAGCCGCGTGCTCTCCATGAGTCACAAGGAACTGCTTGACTTTAAGAGTTTATCCAAGGGGCCCAGGTATGGCGGTATATACCTGTTACCCCAGCACTCTGGGAGGCTGAGGCAGGAGGATCACAGGTTCAAGCCCAGCCTGGGAAACTTACTGATTTCTCAAGACCCTGTCTCAAAGATATGAACGTGAGTGAAATTCAGAAGGGCTGGGATGTAGCCCAGTGCAAAGGCGGGGCTGACCGCCATGAGCCGGGGCCAGCTCTTCCCTGGGGTGAGCCCAGTCCTGGCTTGGGGATCCCTGCTGTCTGACAGGGCTGAAGAAAGGGGTGCATCCTTCATCCTTCCTCAACCCTGGGGTACTCCCAGAAGCCTTCCCGGGGTGCAGGTACAAAGCAGGCTGTGGGGGATAGAGTGGCTCCCCTCTTCCTCCTCCCCAGGGTTGGGGGTGCCTCTACCTCAGCCTGCTCCACGCTGAGCCCCTCCCTCCAGGGCTTTCTGGAGCCTTGGGCTAAGGGTTCACTGGAACCTGGGCCAAGGTTCTGCTGTGTGCTGACTCGGCCTCCGGCCCCCAGGCCTTCGAGACCAGCTGCCCACGGCCAGGACTCCACGTGCCCCGAGGAGGAGGAGCCAGCCCAGCATGTCAGAGCCCTCCCTGTGGGACATTCCGCCTCCAGCCCTGTTCTCTGCAAGCCAGGCTGTGGTCCCAGGTCCTTGGGAGGCTGAGCTGGGAGGAGTGCTTGAAATCAGGAGATCGGGCCGGCATAGCCAAAGCCCGTCTCAAAAAAGAAAAAGAAAAAAGTTTTTGTAACTAGCTGAGGTCTCAGGAGTGGCTTTGTCTCTCACTTTAGCCCAGCACTCTGGAGTCACAGCGTACCATGGGGACACAGGCAGTATGTCCCTTACTTAGCCCTTCCCAGACCCTAAGGTGCCTGGGACACCCCCATTATGGAGTGGGAGCAGGAGGCCTGATGAACGTATCATCTAAGCATGCCTGGCTGGAAAGTGCAAAGTTCCAGGCCCTGGGGTTCAGATCTACAGCCTCTGCTAGTTGTGCAGCGGACCTCGTGCCCCCCACATCCCCACACAGTTTCCCTCATCAGCTCTGCCACCCCAGGCACACACACCTCCTGCCCCCGTCATTGTTGCAGGATAACGCCTCCCCCAAAGGGTCCCTCCCCTCTGACTGGGAGAGGACAATGTCCTGGCTTGTGCCGTGCGTGAATGGGCTGGGGTCAGGTCCTGCTGTCACCCTTGCTGACTGGGCTTTGGGCAATGACCTGAGCCCCTTATGGGACCTGGCAGGGCCCTGGGGTCTGCACATGGGAGGGAGGACAGGCAGCACCTCTCCAGGGGAGTGACATGTCAGGGGGTGCCAGGGCCTGTGGGGTCTCCCCAGAGCCCCGAGATGGGTGTCCCCTTGCTTCTACCTGCTCCTCTCGACAACAAATAAATAAGATGAAATAAACACGTTTGCCTCTGTTGAGTTCATCTCACTAGCTCCACCCCACTACTCTTACTGTCAGCTCCTCTTTAGACCCTAGCTCTGTTGTCTGGCATATTCAGCATGGTCCCCCCAGCTGTGCAGCATCTGCAGATCTGATAAAGCTCACAGAGGAGGCCCCTTGCCCTCAGCTGTTAGGGCCCAGGCGTGCGCACTGTCCTCCAACCCGTCCTGGCCACCTGCGTCCAGCAGCTGTGCACGAGTGTCACTGCGGGGCACAGAATACTCTGGGGACACCCACCACCTCCCTTCCATGCAGCCTGCTGTCACCACCCCTCAGACCCGGCTGTGCCTGCTGGCTTTGTCCACTGTCATGCCTGGGGTTGGGCTGCCAGCTCCCGCTCTGCTGGAACTCCAGGCCTCCCTTGGACTCAGCAGGTGGGACACCCGGGTGTCATCTCTGAAGTGGCTGAGGCTGCTGCCAGGTGGACCCCCTTGCCCACACTCCTGCTGGGCGCGACATCTCTGATCCTTCCTTGTCTTCGTGGTGATCACACCCAGGGGAGCAGGCTGGGAACATTTGGCTAGGCGGCCATCACAGCAGCACTCCAGGCACTCCCCGGAACCCAGCACAAGGTTGAACGGAGCCAGTCCTGGCCCTCAGCGGGCCTGCAGGACTCCCCTAGTGGAGGCCTGGCCCTGGGTACCAGATGTGGGTGGCAGGGACTCAGACCTGCTCCCTGCCTTCCCTGGTGTGTGTGTGTGTGTATGTGTGTGTGTGTGTCTGCGCGCACGTGTGTCCTTCTCTTGGGGCAGACCCCCTCACTACCTGCAGAGTCAGTGAGGGCCAGCAGACGCTGCGGTGACAAAGGAGCCTGATTCACCATGACTGGTGACACTGTGGGTGCCAGGTGGGAGAGGTGGGGGACCCAGGTCAGTAGGCAGCTCAGCAGCAGTGTCGCATGCTGGCCCAGGAAAGACCGCAGTGCGCTTTCGATGCTGCCGCCTACAAGCACCATTTGCCACTTGGTGGTCACGTCATCAGCTAAGCATGATAGGCGGTGGCTGGTGTCACAGGACACAGGGAGTCTGCTCTTGAGCAGCACTTTAGCAGAAGGCCTGGGTCACTGCCCACATCCTGGGTGTCTTGGCCACCTGAGTCCCTGTGGCGCATGGTCCCTGTGGACTGTCCTCCAGACCCTGGGGACTGTGTGCTTGTGATTGGAACCCAGCAACCATGGTGCGAACCCAGGCTCTGGGGCTGCCATGCAGTGGGGTAGAGGTGGCCCCTACCAAGGTTGTGGCTGGGACCTTCCCTTCCTTCCTGCTTCTCCATCCCCAGGAGAATGTGGCCCACACACAGGCTCCAAGCCATGTCCCTGTCTCTGGACAGGGTGGCTCCCAGGCCAGCCCCTGTCCCACAGCGATCGCTTCTGTGTGCTGTTCAGGCCCCTTGGTGAGAGCTGTCCTTCTATCACTTTCCACTGAGACTGTTGAAGAGTCTCCATTCTGGGGGAGCCGCTGCTGTGTCAGCTGCGCTTAGGGAGAGACAGACCCCAGCGGCTTCTGTGGCAGAGTTTCAGAGACCCCCACAACCCTCCAGCACCCCATGTATCCCACACATGTGCAGATAAAGTTGCTGACACCTGGCTGAGACCTCTGCCTCTGAGTACTGTGTCCAGGTTGTTTCCTGGATGTGGCACCCGGTGGGGACCCTGTAAGATGTCACCATTGAAGGAAACAGGTTTTTGTTTTTTTCAAAGCTTTCTTCCAGGCAGGCTCAGTCCTTCTTGGCAGCTGCCTTCCCTATGGTGGCCAGAACATTGCTCAGCTCCTGACGCTTCCTCTTGGTGCGGATGTGTGTCCCCACCTTTTTCTTGATGAACTTGAGGGTGTGTTTGTCCCTGGAGACCTTGAGCAGCTCCACGTTGCGCCGCTTGTAGTGGGCAAAGCCGCACACCTCCCGGATCATGTCCCATGCGAACTTGGTGTGTTTGGTGAGGTGTCATCAACAGCAGCTGCACCTCGGTTTGCTCATGTTCTTAGTCACCTCGTGGCCCTTGTTGAGGCCCACGGCCATGGGTTAGTGGAGGGCCATGGCCACTGTTCTTTGATGGTTGATGGCGGAAGGAAACAGCGAGTTTTACCTGAGAATTCCTGGTACCCTCTTTGCATCTTCTTGTGAACTTTAAACTATTGCCAATTAAAAAGTTATAATCATAGGGGCTGGGGAGATAGCTCTGTGGCACAGAGCTTGCCTGCCTGGCAAGTTCAAGGTCATGAGTTCAAACCCGGCCCCATAAAAAAAAAAAAAAAAAGTTGTAATCATGACACAACTCCCATTTATTTATCAAATCTACCACCTGGGCAGTGCTTGGCCTGAGACCTATCAGTTTTCACAGATTGAGCTGCTACAGGTGACTTCAGTCATTCATTTGCTGTGTCACCTGGGCCACCCAGAAGTGCTGGGGGCCTGGCCAGCCACCTTTCCCCGCAGGTCCATCCCATAGGGCGCTGACTCTGTGGTGGCCCAGGGCTCAAGAGAGTGGAAACAGAAGCAGCCGAGCTCCTCAAAGCCTCAGATGAGGATCAGCCGGATCCTTAGGGCCACACTCCCCTGGTGAGCATGGTCAGAGACCAGCCAGACTGAAGGCTCAGGAAAGAGAACGGAGCGCATCTTCTACCTGTCGCCATTGCCAGCGTGTCAGAGGCCGCCAAGGTTGCTTTGCAGATCCAGGGACCGAGCCTGAGTCTGGGTTCTCGAGGGATGGGCCCACTCCCTGCCAAGCCCCGTCTCTCTGGCCGGAGCCTCCTCACTGGCCTGGCACCGCTGCCAGGTTCTGTTTTGCATGCTGGTGTTTGCAATCAAAAGGTTCACTGGTCCTTCTAGTGCGCTTAAATTAGTCCCCATGAAAACCGAATCATTTCATTTGCAGAGAAGGGCTTAATTGCAAGGGGAATGAGGCAAAGGGAATTCTGTTGCCTGTTTTCATTGAAGAAAATTACTGTACTTTCCCCTGTCTCTTTCCAAAACAGAAGCAGCTTCGAGGTGGGGCTGTGCTCACAGTGGCACCTCTTCTGCCCGCGTTCCTCAGGCCCTATGGTTGGCTCTAGCCCACGCCCAAGCCCTTCTGCAGGCCAGGCTTGCTCATTGGTCAGGCCCAGGCATCTGAACTGCCCTGGGTGGGCAGCACTTGCATGGTTTGCAGAGAAGCTGGAGCCGTGTGGCATCCTGCAGTGCCAGGTGACCCTGGGTGCCATGGAGGCCCTTGGCCCTGGGCTGGACTGCACCATGGGCAGGGAGAAACATCTTGCACTCTTCTTGGAATCCAGTACAATCTGCTCCAAGTCTCATCTGCCAGGGCCGGCAAGATTGCGTGTCACGGAGGCCCCTCCCGACAGTGTCTTCCCAGGGCCTGGGCCTGTCTGGCAGGGGCGGGGCATGCCCTGCACTTCTCCATAGCTTCTTCCAGTACTCGGGGCACTGGGTGTGGAACTGAGCGGGTTCCACACCGCGCCTGCATCTCACATGGGCCAACCCACACCTCCGTGGCCAGTGTGGAGCTGTCTGCAGCAGGCAGTGGGCATGATGGGGCCCTTGGCAGGTCAGGAGATGGGTGAGTCACCCAGGTCACTCAGATTAAAAATGGAAACATAAAGCCAGAGCAAGTGTGGACAGACAAGCAGGAACTGAGGCCTTTGGACCTCTATGCCTGGTTCTTCTCCCCATTCATTCATTATTCACTTAGTGCCTGCTGTGTGCCAGGCACTGCCTGAGAACCAGGCACTGGGCAGAGAAAGGATCCAACAGAGATCCATGCCCTGGGGTGCGGAGGCTGGGACAGTGCCATATGTAAAACATGAATCCTCAAGGATGGAGGCCAAGCCTGGAGGATGTGGGGTGGGCACGTGGTGCCCTCCCTCCAAATCCTCACTGGGCGTTCTCGGGGTGGGGAGCTGGCTGCCCTGGGGAGGGCTGAGTGGAACAGCTGGGTGTCCTAACCACCCCCACTGCTTTTTGGGGGACAGTACCAGAATAATAGAGCTGAGTTCACATGGATGCGTCAGCAGAGGGAGTTTTTGAGGCTCAAAGTCAGTGGTGCATTAATTAAGGGGGAACAGCTGCTGCCGCAGCTCTCATCATCAGGGAGGGACAGTGGCTGTGCTCACCTTCTTCCTGGCCTCCTCGGGGAGGTAGCCTGGAGCTCCGGGGCGGATGTCTGCAGCTGAGATTTGTGGGCCGCAGCCTATCTCCTCACCTCATAGCCCTGCTTTATTGGTGCCCATGTGGCCCACAAGGGCTGTTTGTCAGGAAGAAAGACAGGACTGTGGCCGGGGAGCACTAGGGAGGGCTCTGGGTAGGGGGTCAAAGCACCCCCTAGCTGAGAGCCACTCAGGCACAGGCACGGCCCAGGCTGAGCAGAAATCTCCACGGCTCTGGGCGAGGCTGGGTCCCGGCTGCAGTGCTAGAGTGCTGGGGGCTGTGGCTGCTGTTCCTCCGAGTTGCTCTGGCTCCATGGCACCCCACGTTAGCACCCCACCCCATCCCCAGTGTTGGACAGGCCAGGCAAGGCCAAGTCTGCACCGAGAACCCAGGAGGGAGGCAGAGGCCTTGCCCGAGCCGTGTTCCAGGCCATGTCCACTTCCCCATCTGGCCTCCAGCGCATGTGGACAGAGTGGGGGCTGCACACTCTAGGGACACCCACAGGTGGGCTGGAGGACCAGCCAGAGCCCAGAAAGCAGAGTCTAGAAGACACCTCTCCCCCAGGGTGCCTGGCCCTGGGAGCCTGCCAGAGCCCCACCTGCATTCTGGCACCGAGCTCAGAAACCCAGTTTCCCTGGAGACCCCATGCCACTAGATGGGTCACATGTGGCCTTAATGCCAGGCCTGGAGGAAAGAGGCCACCTCCTTTGGGAACAATCCACTGCTGGGAAGCCCCACTAACTCACTGTTCTTCCTGTCTCCCCTCCACGAGGAGCTGGGCACAGATAAGGCAGGCAAAGGGCAGGAGGAAAAAGGCTCCCATGGGGACCCCACACCAGCCGCAGAGGACAGGTGGTCTGCCTTCACAGCATGCAGCGGGACTGAGGCGGCCCCCGCACGTCTCACACTGCTCTGGGAGACAGCGCCATGGATGAGAGGTGCATCCATTTTTAATATAGTTTGTTTATCCATAGTTGCAGTCCTGACAGGAAGCCTATCACAGCGCCTCACCCTAGCTGGGCTAGTCATGAGAACAGGGATAGTGCCTGCGCTCCAGCCCACCGCCACTGGCGACCCAGACAGAGAGGAAGTGAGAGTACTGCTCAAATGAGGGAGACTGGCGCTTTATTAAGGAGACAAAAAACACCACTAAGCCCAGAAAGGGGCAGTTGGAGTTGCTCCCTCCCCAGCCCCAAGTCAGAGCCGCACGGCGGCCGGCAGGGGGCAGTGTGCAGCTGCCGCAGCGTCTGTCCCACCGGAGCTGCAGGCCCGGTGGGGGATGTGTCACAGTAAAATGCGTGGCTTTGCTCCAGGAAGCAGCAGGCACTCCGCCCTGTGCCCCGGAACCCACATTAATTCTCCTCTGATCAGTGCCTGGCTGCAGGTCTGGTCTGAAACTGCAGCTCCTGTGGGGCGTGCCCCTGGTGGCCCTCGGTGGCTGGCCCCGGCGCGGGGCTTCCTGACAGTTCCCCTCCAGTCACCTGCTCTAACTCTTAGCATCGTCCTAAAGACAGAAGCGCCCACCCGGCTGAGGTCAGGCTCTCTCCCCTACCCTTGAGCTCCCAGGTACCCCCAAAGGCACATGGACCAAGCCATTCCCGTCCCTGCCGCCCCAACCCGTGCTGCCCCTGACCCGCCTCCCAGGCTGAGCAGCTGTAGCCCGCGGGCAGCCGCAGCCTCGCGCTGGCTGCGCAAGCCCCACAGCTGCTGCTGCCCTGCGGCTTTCTGTCCGAGAGCACGAACAATCTTTGCCCCTCTTCTGCCAGCAAAGCGGGCACAGGACAGGCTGCACACCGGCTCCCCCACCCAAGGAAGCCGCTCCCCTCGCAGCCAGGCAGAGGGCGGCAGTCAAGGCAAGTGTGAATGCAGCACCGCGGTCCGGCCACCCTGGCCCGAACGGCCGACGTGGACCAGGCCCTGCACAGGGCCTATCGCTCTGAGTCAGAGAAGGAGGAGGGCTTAGTCCATCTCCACACCAGCATGTCTTCCCCAGCCACTCGGTGCGACTCGGTCTGGATCCGGGACTCGTTGGAGGCCAGGAACTCCACGGCACGGTCCCATACCCGCTTCATGCGCCTCCTGCAACAAGAGTGGGGCTCGGCAGGGCTGGGGACAGCAGTGGCCAGGCGCTGACTTGACAGCTGCAGAGGACGGCAGCTTCCTCAAGCTCCCCTGCGCGAGGCTTTCACCAGAGCGGAGGGCTGAATAGCGAATGTGGGGTGTTGCGCTGGGCCTGCTGCTGATTTGCAGCAGCCCATGCAGGGGACTCTTACTGTTCTGCCCACTGGCTCCCAATGCCTCCTGTGGGCCAATTACGGAGCAGCTGTGGGCCCAGCTGCAGCCCTTCATGGGCTGGGGATGAGCAAAGCACCCGACTGGAAACCCAGGCTTAGGAAGCAAAGCCATGGGGAGGGCCCCATCCAGGGCCAGAGAGCAGGGAAGCACTCCCCTCCCTCTCAGAGTGGGCAGGGCAGCTCTGGGGCAGACCACTGCCCTGACGCCAGGAAAAGAGGGAACAGTGTATATGGGACCAGCAGCCACTGCAAGGACAAATGCAGGTGGCAGGGTAGGGTGCAGGAGCTTCCTGCCTTGGGGCGAGGCCATCCCTCCTTGGGGCCTGAGCTCCAAGAACAAGGGCGTCTACCACATGCTAGGTGTCAAGAAGGAGGCACTGACCTTGGCCAGTGACTATCAGCAGGTAAAGAGCCTGTGGGGCGGCTGCAGCCCCCAGCACTGACCCCCACTCTAGGAGCTCCTCTCCCTCGGCCTCTCACAAGTGGGCTCTCAACTGCCTCCCACACAGACGCTGATGGGTCCTTCCATGTGGAGAGCCCAGCTGGTCGAGTGGACAGAGCCAATGGGTGTGGGCCAGGACAGTGGTATGTGCACTGCCCACCTCCCAGCCTTGTTCAAGGGGCTGAGTGCTCGGGTGCGAGGCAGTGGTGCCTCCTTGGCATCCTGTCCCCATTCCTCAGGACTGCCGTGACCCAGTGCCAAACATCTCCCTTACGATTCCCGTCTGGTGCCTGCCTCTCCAGAACAGACGCTCCCCTAGGGCACGCCTGTCTCCCCAGTTCAATGCCTGGTACATGCAGGCACGGAAGGGGCAGCCGTGCCTGCATCTCCTTTTGATGACAGGCCTCTTAGGGGCTGAATAGGTGGCCCGCAGTCACATGACAACTCCTGGCCAGCGTTGGGACTGGCCCACGATGTGGGCTGCCCACTGTGAACAATGCAGTCTGTTACTGGCCCTGGCTGCCCCTACAAGCAGGAGTCAGGGCAGCAGGGACACTGAGGACCCAGCTTAGTGTCTCCTTGGCAGCGCCGCCTACACCCACGCTGGTCATCTCTGCAATTTTTACGCTTTAACATTCTATCCAGGTTTCTTAATGCGGGGCCCCAGCTGTAGAACCTCTCCATGCTCAGTGCCACTTAGATCACTGCTGCTGTCCCTCGTGTCAGCCAGCTGCAGGGGAGGAGTAACTCCACGGCCTCCGTCCCTGGATCCTCAGTGCTGCTACTGCAGCCAGGTTCGGGTGACAGACACCAAGCACCGGAGGCCTGCCTGCAGGCTGCTGTCCTTGCCTCCTGCCTGGCTGGGTGGGCTGTGGGTGGCAGGAAGCCACTGAGCACCTTCTTGTGCACAGGGACCTGCACGGTCCTCCTGGGAGCATATAAAGGGATGACAGCCACAGAGACCTGCTGGTGGCACCGCACGGAAATGCCATGAACATTTCGGGGCTCCTTTCCCCAGTTTTCTTCTTGGAAAGCAGGCTGCTTGCTGATCTTGTCCCTGCCAGCCACAGTGAGAAGCGAGCTGTGTGCAGGGCTCAGGGCGGGGCCAGGCCCCAGGGCTCCCATGGCCCCGAAATGACAGTGTGCAGAGATCAGAGGCAGCGCCATGAAGGGCCCTGCTGGCTCCCCGAGGGCCTCTGCACCCCGCCCCACCAGCCCTGGAAATGGACCAGTGGGCTGCTGTCGGGTCTGCTCTCAGGCACATGCATGCACGCACGTGTGTGCCTGGGGACCAGGCCACGGACTGTAGCTGACAGGTTTACTGACCGGGTACACTGAGTCTAAAATTCTCTCCTGCTTTACCAGAAATGGATTTGCAGACAGACAAAAAACGGGTTCTGGCTAACAAGTCCCTGGGATCAGGTCCTCGGAGTGGCAGGGAAGGGGTGCTTATACTGGGAAGAGTGAAAGGCGGCCCGCTCCTGCCCTGCTGGCTGTGACCAGCCAGACACGATTCTACCTGCTGCTGGTCACCACCCTGTGACCATGAGACCAGCCTGCTGAGCACCTCCCTGAGCAGGCAGGGAGGCTCACACAGAGAAGGACCAGACGCTGGCTGGCTGTGCCCGAGCCCCGGCTTCTCTGACCTGTTCCTGGGCCCTCCCACTACAGCCGCTGCAAGGGGCGGAGGGTGCCCTGTCCACGCTGGAGCCAGCAGGAGCCAAGCTCTCCCATGTCCCCTCAAGGGTCCCACCTGCCCAGGATGGGGACTCACCGGCTCTGTGGTGGGATGAGAGAGTCGCGCACGTGCAGGATGCCCACGTACGGGTAGCGCTCCATGTCCTGCTCCCAGTCCACGTAGTGGTCCTGGACCACGTCTGCAGGGAGAGCACGCTTTAGGCAAGGCCGCTGGGGCGCAGGCGGCCCCTGGGCCTGGCAACCACGCACCTATGATCTTCTTCACCATCTCGTACATGGCCTGCTCCTCCTCTTCCAGCTTCCGCCATCGGTACTTCAGGAGGATCAGGAGTCCCCACAGGAAGGCCAGGCCTGGAGGGAATGAGCCCTGTCAGACCCTGGCATCTGCAGAAGCCGAGGGCGCTGCCAAGCACAGTCTGAGCACCTACTGTGTGCCAGCAACAGGGCGAGTATGCAGGAAAACAAGGACACGGGCACAGGAGGAGGGGCAGGCTATGAAGCGATCATCGTCCTCCTGCTGCTGTCACCAGAGGCATCCCCAGTGTACAGAGCTCCGTCCCTCCCCACGTCGTGGCAGGCTTTCATCTCCTCCCTTGAACGCCACGTTTCATACATATACATATATGCCAGGCCTTTGTATTCCAATATGCTGCTGCCGGTAATGATTTCTAGCCTGCTGGGTGGGGAGGGCGGTGTGCACGGCACTGGCCAGCTTGGAGGCCTAGGTTGTGCTGCGGCCTCGCCTTCAGAGGCACCCTGAGGTCTCCATTCAAAGGCTCGAGACACCAGCAGATAAGATCCCCTCTCCCTTCAAGCCCAGCACCCCAAGCCCTTCCTGTGCTTCTGGGGTATCTGCAGCTCCCCAGGAGATGCTGACATGTCCCAGGGAGTGGAATCAGGCCACGCCCCTGCTGTGCTTCCTGCCCAGGGCTGCCCAAAGTGGCAGGCAGCTCCCAGCTCCTGCCCAGTCCAGATTCTGCTCAGGGAGACTAACAGTCCCTGGCTGCAGTGAGGACATTTCTGGTTACCCTGGTGCTCCTGCCACCAATCTCCTGAGGCAGAGACAGCCGAGGGCAGAGGCTCACTTATTCGTCTCCTGTTTCATAACAAGACCTCGGGTTCGAGGGATGGAGCTGACCCCTCGGTGGGGAACTCCTGTAGCGCTTTGCTCATGCCTCTGAGGGCCTGAGCGGGCTCTCTGGGCACAAGCCAGGTCCAACGCCAGAGCTGGGCAGGGTGGGACTTACACCAGAAGAAGATGAGCAGGTGGGTGACAGCGGTGAGCAGGGCGCGGCTCAGCCGGCAGCCAACGCCCATACGGGGGCGCGCAGACTCCAGGCAAACCACCTTGTCCACAGATGTCACCAGCTCGGATGGGTCTTCCCCTTTCAACCTGTGACAGGACACAGGGCTCTAACGGTACCCGAAAGCTCCAGAGGAGCTGAGACCTCAACCCCGTCCATCCATGAGGTGGCAGGAGTGGAAGGACCCAGCTTGCTTATAGAATGGGCCTGGTGTGTCGCCTGTGCTCTCTTCATAAATTTCCCACATTGGCTATTTAGAAAGAATAAAGCTTTATAGACGGCAGCAAGTTTGAACCCCTACCGGTAAAGTGACGTCCCCTCTATCGGGTCTTTGACAGCCTCTCTCAGCGTGCAGAAGATTAAACTGTAAATTGGATTCCCACCTCCCAGCACAGAGAAATGGAAATGTTTACTGAATCCCTGGCTTTGCGAGCACACGGCAAGATGGAAAGACAGAATCTGGGAGGCTGCGCTTTTGCTCAGTGACGGGCAGCCGCATGAGCTGTTTAACTATAAGGATCATAGGGCATCGTAAGGCGTGGGTGAGTGGAAACTACCCAGCTCCCAGATTGGGGCGGCGGGGCCTCTGGGCACGGGGGCACCTGAGCCTTCTTCCAGAGCTGAGGCTCAGTGTCGCGGTCTGGCATGGCTGCGCCCAGCTCCCAACAGTGGCCATCTGAAGAGCTCAGCATCCTCCTGGCTGCCCTCCCCAGTGTGTGAAGGCGAGTATCATCATTCCTACATTAGCGCTTCCTCGGGCACCGTGGAGGAGAAACCGTCTTCTCCTCTGCCTTTTCTAACCCAGGAGAGTACTCCGCTGCTCGGGGCCGCTGTTTTGTAAGCTGGCGCGTTTTAATCGTGCTATGCATCCAGTTAGCAAGCTTTAGGCCACGCTGCCCGTGGGGCTTCTGTTGGATGTGCGGCTCATGGAATTAGTAGTTTGGGTGGATTAGTGAGGAAAGGAACAAAACCCTAGAGTGTCTTTTAATACCAGGCGCTGGAGCTGAATGGAGATCCTGACCAACGCCAGGGCGCAGGCAGGGGCCAGGTGACGCCTATTCTGCACGGAAAGCCGCCTGGACCTTTCAGTCTTCTGAAAGGGTTTGCTATCTCCGCTAACAGTGCTTGCCCGTCATAAAAACGAGGCGGAAACTGCCTGGTCAGAATCAAATCCAGTATTTCCGAAGCAATTTCCATACTGAGCAAAAGCATCATACAGACTCATTTCGTCTACAAATGAAGACATGCACTGCAGAGAGGAAATGCAGAGTGACGCCTTCCTCGGAACCACCTGGGGTGGAGAGCGAGGAGGGTGGACAGGGGATCTGAAGCAGGAGTAGCTGGGTGCAGGCCAGTCACCCAACACCTAGATCAGGTATCTCCTGAAACTGCACAGCTCTGCACCTGCCAAACCACCTGCCTTCTGCAGCTCTAACCTCAGGGTCAGTGGGGACAGAGCAGGTGCGGGGTAGAGCTAGTACTGTCAAGCTGTCCCTCAGCCTCACGATTGTGACGCCCGCACACTCACCAGATGCCCACATCCTTGTTGCTGCTCAGGATCCAGGTCAGAGCGGCTTCAAACTTGGAGGAGGAGCTGCTGGTCACATTCTGTTGGGGGAGGGGGAGCCCGTTCTGCACCTGGTCAGAGTAGCCGGAATCACCGAAACCTCGGCTGCGGCTGAATTAAGAAGCCCTTTCCCGGGGCCTCACATGCCACTCCCCCCAGCCACCCCCTAGCACACAAATGCGCACAAACCGGCAGGGAGGAAATCTGTAGCCCTGAGAGGCAGTGCTGGAGAGTGGAGGTGGGGTGGGGGCTGGGGGAGGCAGGGGCGCAGTGGGGGAGAGGTGAGGGCAGCAGAGGGGGTGGAGCTGGAGACTTCTCTGGACTGTGGGTCCTTCTGCACACTCCTGACCCTCTCCAGCCTCAGTCTCATCTGTGCAATGCAGGTGGCACTGGATAGCCCAGAGATCCCTGCTGGCCCACAAGAGCTCCAGTGCCACCATTCAGAGGCCATTCGGACACTGACATAGACTGAATGGAATTGTAAGAGAATGGTCAGGTTTCCTGCACCCTGGCAGCACTGAGGTGTGTGTGCGTGGGGTGCAGAACAGGGCCCCTTAAGAAGGGGGCCTGAGCCAGATGCAGAGGTGCACCCTGTACTCCATCCAACAACCTGAGGCAGGAGGATCTTGAGTTCAAGCCCAGCCTGGGCAACTTAGTGATTTAGATTCTGTCTTAAAAAATGAAAATAAAGGAGTGTACATGTCTCAGTACAAAGGCCCTGGCTCCCATCCTCAGCACAGCATGCGCGCGTGCACGTGCGCACACACACACACACACACACACACACACACACGGAACAAAGGGGGCGCGTTGCCTGCAGCCATTGTGTGCTATGACAGGCAGCAGGGCAGGAAGCAGCAGCCAGCTCTGGGGCGCAGCGCCCACCACAGCCGGCTGGGCTCATCTTAAGGTAGCCTAACACTCCACTAAGCTAAGAAAAAGAGCCGCCAAAAGCCACAAAGCAAACGCAAGACAGAAAAAGAAAACCCACAGGGCCTGAGGATCGGCAACAAACCCCAGCCCCTGGGACGGAGGCCGCACGGCCTACTCACTGCTAGGTACTCCTGGGCTTCCAGAACAGGAATGCACTTGCTCTTTAACTTCTCTGGATTTCCACACTCAAAATTACCTAGGAGAAAAAGGACACATTCAAACAGAGAAGAGGTGAAAAAAGAATTACTCTGAAAGGGACCAAAAATGCAGCAGGAATCAAGCCATCAGCTCTAATCGGGTGCGTGTGGCTGGCGGCTCCTGCCTTCTGTGGGGTATCTTCACTCTGCAGCAAGATCAAAAGCCACTTAGCTTGGATCGATTCCAGATCATTAAAACCTGACCTGCAAAGCAGTGTGGCAATTTGCATTAAATGACTAAAAAGCTGCCCAATACCAAGGTCTGTTTGCAATTGATCCCTAAAAGGATCAGACAGGTTCGGAAGGCACCAGACTGGCACTATAAATAAACACAGCCTGGGAAAAAAGAAAGGCAGGGAGGCTGTGGGCACCCCAGGCTGTTGATCGTGACACGGGCTGGCAGCCAGGATGGCCGAGCCCACTGGAGTGGTCCCGAGCAGATGCACACCACTGCCCTGTGGACACAGGGAGGGGGTCATGCTGGGCAGGGCCCGAGCAGCAGCTCCCTTGGGGTGCCTTGGAAGGCAGCATTCTACCCGGTTCCACTGGGGCTACAGGAGCCTCCATGTGGCCAACTGGCTGGACTCTGTGGCCCGCCAGCACAGCCACAGCCTCCTCTTATGGCTGTCTGCTGCCAGGTGTTGCATCCTGAGGGTGGCTGCACCTGACAGTGGAGAGGGGCAGGGCCTGGTGTCTCAGGACCCTACGCTCCCTCATGCCCGATGGCCATGCCCTGGCATGGCCTACGGCTTTGGTGCCTGGCTGGGTCTGTGCGCCACAGCGGGAGGGGTCGAGGCAATGGTGTACTCTGCTCTCTTCGCAGTGAGCTGCAGCTGTCCTCCAGCCCCACTTCAGCTGATCTTGACCCTGTGTGTCCTCAGACCTTGACGGCTTCTGCCATACTCCTGGCCCCAGGCTGGACTAGGCCTGCCTGACGGCCTCAATGGCCTCCTCATTGAGTTCTCCCTATCTTCTTTCCAATACACACGTTTTGTCAACAAAGCTCTGAAATGATTCCGTGTCGGTGACGTTGCAAGTCTGACTTTCTGGCACGTGGCTCCCACCCCCCTCACCAGGTGGAGCAAGGGCTGCTGGCCTGGCGTCCACACTGGCCCTGTACCTCATCTGTGCTTCCCAAAAGCACCCCCTCTGTGCACCCACTACTTCCTGTCCCTGCCTATCACTCCTACCTGTCCCTGTCCTGCACATGCATACAATCGGTCCCACTTGGGCTGTAGGGCACGGGTGACACAGACTCCCTTCCCCGGGCTATGATACTTTCCTGAGGCCCCCAGAGGAGCAGCTTAGGATATGGCTGGTGGCGAGGCCACACTTCCCTTTGGCCTGTCCAGGTAGACCTATGCCCTTGCAGACACTCCTGCCAGGCTGGTCAGAGGGCAGCTGGTGCCAGGGATAAGCCAGGACCACACAGAGGGCAGGATGGAGAAGAGTTGGCCACCCGGGCCGTGTAGAGCAGGACCGTTCAAGCCAGGAACACAAGAATCACCGAGTATTCCGTTAAAGTACTGATTCTGACTCAGTGCACGAGAGAGGGCTTGTGTGAACTTCGAGTTTCCAGTAAATTTCCAGTGCTAGGGCTATGGGTCCTTGGACCACGATGGATTACAGAGCAGGCATGGCCGGAGGGAGAGGGATGGGAGCAGAAGCCCAGCTCCTCCTCCCTCCAGGCTTAGCCCGGTCCTTGGCCACCTCTGATCTCTTGGCATCACAGTGGATGC
>PVKN010012217.1:0-20960 GCA_004027915.1 Capromys pilorides
AAAGTTTGCTCTCCATACACGAACTCACACCCTGAATCACTTAACTTTTCTCTTTTGTCCAAGTGGTATGAAAACCTTGAAGCCTGTCTGCTTTGTAACTGATTTGTTAAAGCACTTATTATCTACAGGTTTTACTTGTGTGAAACTTGCTAAAATTTATAGAATAGGGTATATGTTTAAACATACTGAAAGTATTAATATGGTAAAACTTTTAGAATGAAATAATGAGATATGTTAAGAAATATAAACAAACACAAAAAAAATTATTAGCCCCAAGAAAATATGAGCACTGTCAAAACAGAAACACAGACAGCAAATGCTAGGGCTAGGAAAATTGTTAACCAAATTACATGCTAGAGTGCAAGTTTGGGCAATAGGAGAAAAAAGTATGTGTGTATCTGTCAGTGGGTGTGTTTATACAATTATTGTCAAATAATAATAATAATAATAATAATAATAATAATAATAATATAAAAAAGAATCAGTGAATGGTAGTATATGCACTTTTTTAAAAGTGTCATTCCTGGAGCATCAGAAAATAGCTCCTGCTCCCTGAAAGCACTTTCCTTGCAGGAGTGAAAAGAAGCAAGAGATGCGCATATATTACTTTAGTACAAGTAAAAATTACATGAAAATGTAAAAGATAGTATGATAAGTGGTTATTTAATGAAGGCTAGGGATATGAGATACATATTTGTGTCTTGAGATTGAGTTTCCTAGAGCAGCTTCACATATAGGATAGAAAGGCAAGGTGTTTCAACCTGGAAAGAGTGGGAAACTGATGCATTCTAAGAAATCTTGAGAAGCTACCAATGGTTGAGTCAATGACCAAGGCATGGTGGTCATTCTTCATTTAACTAATGGAACATCTTTTGAGTATACAGCTCTTCTCTCATGCTACTCAGAGTTTAAGGAAACCTATGACATTATCTGTTCAGATCATCTCTTTTTTTAGTGAAGAAGAAGTTTGGCCAAGAACTAAATAGCAGTTCTGAGCCTAGATGACAAATATTCCAGATTTTATTCCAGAGATCTTTCAAATTACCACACAATGATGGCTGAGATTGCTTTAGTTTTTAAAGATGGACTTCTCAGTAAAAAGATCTATCATTAAAACATTGAAGTTTACGAGTTTGAAGAAATTAAGAAAGTGTTAGGAATATACTTCAAGAAAACTTTAATAAATTTATTTTTCAAAATAAGTCTTGATACTTTTGTGGCTTTCTGAGTATGTATCATAGACCCCTGTAAAACTAAAATAGTGAAATGTTGAACAGTGAAAGCTGGAAGGTTTCATTTTAGAAATTTTTAATCTACTATAATTCTTGCATTTATAGTCATCATGTAGGCCTGAGGATATAGCTCAGAGGCATAAGAGCCTACCTGGCAAGTGCAAGATCCTGAGCTCAATTCCCAGTACCACAAAAAAAAAAAAAAAAAAAAAGATGACATATATTTTTTTAATTAGTAAGCTGTTAAATGTCTTGGGAAGATTTTCCACCATAGTTGGTCCTCCACCTTTCAATAGGGTACTTTCTAATATACATCTTGGTAGAAATAAAATAAATCATCTTTGCTAAGTGAGTATACTGTGTGAAAGGAATCCCAAGATATTCGTACCTCTTGGTCAATAGGTGTAGCTTCCCTGATACATTACCTAAGTCTTTTATATGTTTTCTTCTTTTGCATTCTTCACTTGCTTGCCATAAGCAATACCATGAAATAAATCAATCACTAGTCATTTTCTTTCCATTCTTGCACAATACTTGCTGCAATTTCCATTAAAATAGGAAACATATCACCTACAGGAACAGAAGTGCTTCTTTCATTTTTAGACAGAATACAAAGGGAGTACAAAGAGGAATACCTAGTAACCTCATTTAATTGGCTAATGTGATCTGAATTTTCAGTATCCAAGACACCATAGAGGATCTTTATTTTTTACATGGAAATACAGCATAAATTATCTCTATTCCTCATTTGACTTGTAAGATAATTTATCTAGTTCATACTATTTTTTACTCAGCTAAGTTTACAGTGTCCTTGTGGACTGAGACCTTGACCCATAACTGTCTGTATTCTTCTTATAACAATTTGAATAGTGTTTACTCCATAAATATCTGTTGATTGATTGAACATTAAGATTTGACTGTGTGCCATTTTCTTTCTAAATGATTGTCATGGTGCTTTCTGAGGAAGCCTGTTTTCTCTCTTGCTTTCAGTTCTGTTCACTGCTTCTCTACCATTGTGATTGACTGCACCACTCATTAGCTAATTGCTGAGTTACAAATGCTCAACTATACAACTAGGGACTATGGATGATCCTTTTTAAAATTCCTGATTTAAGAATAGCAGTGCTCTAAATAATAATTAGCAAGAAAACAAATGTTCATGTTGTTCTTGCACTTGGGGGAGAGGAACTTATTCACGGGCAGGCTGTCACAAGAAGAATTCTGAATTAACAGTAGCGCGATATAATCTCTGGTAAAGTTACACTTTCAACACTTGTGTTTTGCTTCATATAGAGAACATTAAATCATTTCCGTACATTTGTTTACTGACATCCAGTATTGCTTCTGCAGGACAACATGAAAGGTAGAGACAGACAGAAAAGAGTCACGATCAGAATTTTATGTTACACTTTCAAAGACATGCCATCCTTAGAAAACAACTCATTGCTCTTAGCAAAATTTCAGTACATGTAGTACAAAGAGATGGGTTTTGAATATAGGCTATATCGATGCCTATTAACTTGACCTTGAACAAGTTCCATACATTCTAATATTCTAATTTTCAAAGCTCTAATTTTTTAGAGGGTATGGATGCTTCACCCCCAGGATGGTTGTGAAGGATTAAGTGAAAGCAAATGTGGGGCCAGGGAGATAGCTCAGGGGCACAAGTGCCTGCCTGGCAAGTGCAAGGTCCTGAGTCTGATCCCTGGTCCCACCCCCACCAAAAAAAAAATAGTGAATGTAAAAGCGTAGAATAGCACCACTAAAAATGTATGGCACAGGTATCCTTTCAGTTAATAACAACTATTTATTGGCTGACTACTGATGTGCCTCTTAAATATCAATGAATAAAACAAAGATCTTTCTATCTTCCTGAAGTTAAAAATCTGTTTGGCTGGGTATGAAGTCAAGCTGAATATGAATCAGAATCTAAAGCATAACAATAATTATTCATTTAGAAAACACATCGGTTGATCTTCAGCTCTTTCAGGGGCAAGTTGAGAGGTATGGCATGATTCCAGCCACCAAGTGAGCCACATATTCACAGCTTTTAAATGGCTTTCCCAAACTCAGATCATTTGTGCCATAACCAAGAAGAAAGAATTCAACGTGCTTATTTCTAAACCCAGTGTTTTCCCACATAGTCTGCTATAATAAGGCCTTGAAAATGTGTTATATATTGCATGTCTTCTTGGTAGTTAAAGACATAGTGAATTTACTGGCCAGAGGAGGAAAGCAAAAGAAAACATATTCTGCTTCTGGGGTTGCATATGAAGCAGACCTCCACACAGAGAAATCAATTTTTCCCCTACTGAAAGTCATTCCCACTTTTGTCTTGGCCTTCAAAATCAAATCTGAAATGTTTAATAATCAAGACTGATTGGAAACCAGAATTCTGAATTTTGTCTTTCATTTTTGTCACTGTTTCCCAACTCCTAACCAAAAGTTGTGCTATGCTCCTTTTAACAAGAAAAGTTATTTGTGACAGCTCCGTGCCAGCACCCATGCTCAGTGCCTTCTGTACACTGCTTAAGTGTGCAAGGTGCGAATTTGTGCAGTCACTTTGCAGATCCACTGCATCAGGAATACACTAGGTCCATGATCAGAGTGTAAGCCTGATTTGGCCAACTGTGCTTTTCATGTTCTTTCATTGCTGTTACTTCAGTGTCGTAAACTTGCAGCTTGTTGCTTGCTTGTTTCCCTTGAGGCTGCCTTAGAGGCTTCCTCTTATTCATGCTTACAGTCCTAGTTCATTCTGGTACATTGAAGTGCTTTCTTAGAATGCCTGGCTTACCCTGTCTCCTAACTCAATGGCATGATATTCTTTCGTTCACTTAGCACCCTGTGCTTAATAAACTTATTACACACTTTGCACTGAATTTCAATCACTGGTATATTTTCCTCTGTCACAAGTAAATCGTGAGTTCACTGAAGACAAGGACTGTGCTTCTCTTACCCCCACACGTCCAACACACTGTCCCTGCCATATGATAAATACACTGTCTGTCAAGCTAAATCTGTATGTGCATAGTAGCAGAATTTTTAAATAAAGCACAAAAAGAAATTATGTATATCACCAATCCCTTTCTGTAGATTCCTGGAAATGAGTTGGGGTTCATTTGTTTGAGAAGAGTTGTGTTTTTTGTTTTGTTTTGTTTTCAGTACAAGGGCTTGAACCCAGAGCCTTCACACTGAGCTATATCCCTAGCCATATTTGTTTATTTGTTTGTTTATTTATTTTAAAGTTTGAAACAGGGTCTTGCTAAGTCGCTATATTACCAAGCTGGGCTTGAATTTGTGATCCTCCTGGATCAGCCTCCCTAAGTCCTGGGAAAACAAGCATATGCCAGCATACCCAGCTGTAAAGCATGATTTCTATGAGAAAAATACATCATGCTTTTTTAGGCCTGTATGTTGAGGTCTTCAGTAGTATCATTAGTATCTACATTGTATGAAGGGAAATGCGAAGTTTTGCGCTGTGTAGGAATATTTTAAAATATTATATAACGATTATTCATCTCCTTTCAGCTCTGACTAAAGCAGCCAAGTCAGAGAAAATAACCAAATTCTGTTCCATTCTGTGGCTTTCTCCCCAGGATTTATAAGTCTCTGTCTTGGGCAAGATCTCAAAGTTAGTGCTGAGTATACTACCTTTGCTACAGCCACCTTCCCATAAACCAGAGAGAGCTCCAAGCTGCAGCGGAGATCTATTGCCCCATAACTCTTGGTACATCCTGCACTTTTTTTTTCCGTGGGTCTGTCAGGAAAACTGAAAATATGAAACTTTGTATCTTGCACCACAGTTCTATGTGAGATTCATGAATCTTCAGCTTCCTCTAGAAAACCTAGTGCTTCTGTAACTCCTGCCTACTCGACAAATTACTGTCAATGACCCTATTATTTCTCATTAGTGAGGGTGAACCTTATGTACCTGAATGTAAATAAATGTCCTTGGAGCGCTTATATTTCTTCATCCTTTAAAATCAGCTTTTCACAAAATCTGCTCTGTAAATAGTATCATATTATGAATTAGATCTTTATTGTGTAATTGGATACATTGCCTAAGCAAATTTTAATTGCTTTGAGAAACTGCTTAACGTGGTAAATCAATCCTGAGATCCAAGATGACATTTCCCCCACAAAATTAATTATTAATACCCTGATCATTTGCTTAAGACATTAATAGTTTTCATTGATCAGCACATCCTGTTTATCTAAAATGGCCTAATCACCATGCATGTCAGAGACTATCAGAACATACCCAATTAGAGACGCCCCTGCTTTCAGCTACATCAGCAGAACATAGGTAAAGGGTCCCTTTTGTCTTCACAGCATATTAAATCCAGCTTTATCAGAAGCTGAGCTATTCAGGGTACAAAGGAAAGGAAGTTCCCAAATGATGCCACTTCACTTTCTATTGGCTTCCTAGTAAATGTAAGGGCTTTTCCGTGACCATGTGGTATAAATTAAGTTTAGTAGCTCTTGATTAACTAGCTTGTGTGGTATGGGTTTTCATGAAAGCTTCTGTTTGTGCGGGGTGCTTTTCTCCTAAGTGAGAGAGAGATGAGAAAGCCCAGGTCATTATCAGTGTAAAAAGGTGGAGTCCCCCTTATTGTGCATATATAAAGTAATAGCGAACATCAGAAGTACATATAACCTTTGTCAATCTAAAAACTAATACAACAATTTTATGTGAAAGTTACTAAGTATTGATACTGCCATGATAAAATCTGGAAATACATGATGGATAGTTTTCAAAGAGGTTTCATTTACTTTTCCAGGATATTTTACTTGCAATATCCTTCAGAGGGAAGGCAAAGTAGGGTGTGCTGCCTAGAACCACACAGCAAGCCACTGCCAGACCTATAAAAGAAACAGCAGCCTTCTCTGTCCCCAGTTTCATTGTATATTTGATGCACTGATTAATTGGCATCTGTCCTTGGTGGAGACTCTCAAGCCAGATAGTTTCCTCATTCTATGACAATGGCCTACTACATAGCCATTACATGACCCCACTGTAGCTGTCCACAGAGGAGCATAAGACTGTAGAACATAGAAACAGCTTCTTATCCATGTGGGTGCTCCATACGTTTGTCTATGCACAGCTGGCCACAGGCTTGCTGGAGAAGGACGGGTGGCTGCGAGGCAGCATCATGCAAGCATGTGTTGCTGATGTCATATTGCAACTCTTAAGCACCCGAAAGCAAGTTGGCTTTGTTTCAGATCTTCAGCATTTTTTAAATATCTTTATTTTATTTATTTATTTATTTGTTTGTCTGTTTATTTATTTTATGGCTGCTCAGCCTGCCCTGGTGGTGGGGCTGGCGCAGCATGTGGTGCCTGGAATCAAACCGCAGTCCCTGAAGTTGCCTGAGCTTTCCTAAGCACGTGCTTTAGACCACTGAACCATCTCGCCAGCCCCCAGATCTTCAGTATTTGAAAAATATTTTGATTTCTAGCATTTATCTATTTTAAAAAGAGGAAGTTCCTCAATTCAAAGAATAGGAGGAAACATGGAACACGTGTCCCCTTTCAGTTGAGATGTGCCTGTGTCCTCCAGAATGCCAGCCTCTGCCTAGCTGCTTCACTCCATTGATTATATGCTTTCTAGCGTTTGGTACATAGAACAAGCTACCTCTCTTTACCATCAAATTTTTCTTAAATATACTGTGGATCTCTCCATATGAACCCAGAGTTAATTTACCCTCAGTTTATTCTCCGGGGGTAGAAGTTCTGTAAGTACTGGAGCTGTGTACATCTAGTGTACTTTTTGTTATCCCATTATTCTCTCTTATAACAAAATACCAGAGGCAGGAAACTTAGGGAAAAAAAGAGCTTTATTTATCTTACAGTTTGGGAGGCCGAGAGTCTCAACAGCATTGCATAGGCTCTGGATAGGGCCTCATGGAAAATGGAGAGAATCCATGTGAAAGCAAGTGTTCATATCATCAGACAGGAGCCAGGAAATAGTTTAGAGCTGAGCCCTGTTTTGTAACAACTTGCTTTTGTAAGAACCCATGGGTCCCACAGCAACTACCTTAATCTCTTCAAAGGTCAGCTCTTTAAATGACATAATCACCTTTCAGTAGGTTTCACCTCTTGAAGATTCCAGCACCCCCACTTAACCACACTGGGGAGGAAGCTACCAGCATATGAAATCTGTAAGGATTTCTCAAGTCCTATTCCAAACACATTTAACAGAATTTAATATATTTAAAGAATGAAATGTGCAGCATGGGAGAAAAAAAAAAAGGTTTGGAATGAGGCTGTAGTCACAATTTTCCCACACATATTTCACTGTAAAAATTGGGCTTTTCACTTTAAGGTTCACTAAATCTAAATCTACCTGTTTATGTTGTTCTATGGAAGTTTTTCTCTGTTAGGTGTTTTAATTTATTACTAAGTGGATTATTAAAAATAACAAAAACTAGTAATAAGGGAACAGGGAAATCTGTAAAAAAAAGAAATACTCAACTCACCTGCCCTCAGCTTGTTTCAGGCCTACTCAGAAGCAGCTCTTGTCTTCACTTAATAGCCAAGGAGGTACAAGGACTCCAATCCCTGCTCAAATATTTTTGCTCCACATTCATAATTTAACAAGTTCCTTTCTTTCCCTTCAATAGTACTTTTATTCTGTATTTAGGACAGGGTCTACAGGGTCTCACTACATAGATTAGATTCACAGTGATTCTCTGGTTTTCAGCCTCCCAAGTGCTAGGATTACAGGCATGAGTCACCATGCCCAGTCTTGATCTCAACGCAGTGCACCATAGGGGTGGGGCTGGCACAGCACACCAGGGATTGAACCCTGGCCATGGCATTCTGCCTACACAGATGCTTTAGTCCACTGAGCTATCTGGACAGCCCTAATAGTGCTTTAGTGTAAGTGAATTTTACTTGTATTCAAATGAAGATAAGCTTGCAGAGACCACAAGAAGTTTTCCCAAATCTCATTTTAATGTCTTTTTTCCCCCCTACAGATTAAAGGTTGTACAAAGCTTAAACGAAGCAACAATTCTATTCACTTGTTATTGGACTTGAAACTCTTGTGACCTCGGAAACTGAAGATGAGGTTGCCATGGGAACTGCTGGTACTGCAGTCATTCGTGTTGTGCCTTGCAGGTAGAGTGTCATTTCAAAACTTTTGATTTAAAAAATACCACTGCATTTCACGCTAATTCAAAAGAGGGCCTTCACTTAGATGACAACAATAAAATCATAAGAGCGTAGGTTCCTGTGACTAGCATTTGTTGACATTGTTGAATACACTTTCCTCATGGTCTTTCAGGGGCTCTTTTCATGGTGTTACATCCAGAGATAGACACTGATTTTTCACCTATCTGTCTGGCCCTCTTAGAATCATTTTAGCCATCATTTAGTTTGAAAGTTGTTATTTTTGCTCATCCCAGTGCTCAACTGCAGAGACATATTGGTCAATAAAATGAATGTTATGGTCTAGAGTATTGCCTACATCGATGTCTGTAGAGGGCAGTTTCTCTGGGTTGTTCTTTCAGGGTCTTTGTTGATACTGTTCCATCTTTTTAAGCTGTGTTTCTTTCTTCTCCATTTCAATGCATCTATAGTTTAGTAGGAGCCAGAAAGCAAAGAGACAGGAGATTTTTAACATATACTCATGGGCAACTACTAAAGCAGCTTTAACATTTTCATTTTATTGCTTTTTATTTCTCTGGGTGCTGTGAGCTTAGCAGTTGTCATGCATAATTCAAGTGTTAATATGTTGTAAGTCCACTTTGCCCTGGGAATTGCTTTACAGGATAGGATAGTGTGCATTTTCAAAGTCTTTATAAATTGATTTTAATGATCTATTTTGCTATTCGGTGTCAAGTCCACAGGACTCCTCAATGTATTAACTTTATACAATAAAAAACAAATTCAATCCCCAGGGCCATGAAAAAAAAATGACCTTTGGATCTCCATTATGTTATTTTATCCATTTGTTTAAATACTGCTGAGTATACTGCAATGATGCAGCATGCAACAGGACCTGGACATAATGCTAAGCCAGGTAGACACAGCTACTCCTCTGTGGGTGTTCTATTATGTTAGTTCAAGAGCCAGTCACAGATTGTTATGGAAGACTATTTGCAACTATTTTAAAGTTAAAGACAGTAGTGGTAGTACATACATGTGTATCTGTTACTCCATGTTAGATACTATGCTAAGCAATTTAATTTTACTGTTCTATGGCCCAGAGGTGGCACTTTCTATTCATCTTTATTTTTATGTATTTATTTATTTGTTTGTTTGTTTGTTTGTTTGTTTTTGTGGGACAGGGTATCGAACTCACAACCTTGTACTTTCCAGGCAGGCACTTGTGCCACGGAGCTATCTCCCCAACTTCTATTCATCTTTATTTTAATCATGACTAATACTATTACTATAGCATCAATGTATTAAGAAACTAAAGTCAAATAACCTTTAGGTAAGTGAGAGAAAACTCACATTCAAGCTGATTGTTCTCTTCTCTATCATATTATTCATTCTTTAAATTGTATTGTCAATTTGACCTGGTCATTATTGCAAATGTGTTGCTGAAAGCTTGGTTTCGTTTTTCCTGTGATTTTCTAAATGCACACCATGATTTACTGTAAGTTTTTAACACACTACCTGAAAATTCTAAACCTCTTGCCTCAGTTTGTTGCACAACATTCCCTTTTGTCATTATGAACACATTAGCATCTTTTAGAGCTATAATTTATCCTCCTCATCTGTTCAGAAACCAAATGACCCCCCATCCCAACAGCAAGTCCTAAGCTGTAAATACAAGTTTCTTTCTATGGCATCTGACACCACACCTGTCCCAGAACTCAGCTAAAACACTTTAATTTCTCTTAATCACTCTGTTTTAAACTACAAAGAATGAATCAATGTCTCAGAATTTGGCTATCATAATGTGTTTATTTAACCAAGTGTACTTAAGTCAGTATCATGGCATCAAAGGTTAAATATCAAGGACATGATTAATCTCTTCAGTTATGGCTTGACCAACTCAGAATTCTCACGTAAGAATATGTACCTGTATTTCTTTTCTTTCACTTAGCTATTTGTTATAATTTTATTACTTTTAATAAGAAAAAATAATTAGGCAGTTTCAAAACACATTAGCAGTCACAATAATTAATACAATGCATATTGTTGTCTTTATAGTTCAGAGTACATGATGCAGACATGATAATTTTTAAAACACTATTGGTACAAATATTTCATCTCATTGAACTAAAAGGAAGCAGTTGTATACATAGTCCAATATTCTATAATCATAGTGGGTTATTGGCAGAACTGGCAATGTTGGAAGCTGTTGATTTAAGCCTTTTACATCTCAGCGTACTAATCTAGCTTTATTTTTTATACCTCATGGTTAAGCTTTTCTGCTGGATGGTAAAGGCAAAGTTAAAGCAAGACCTATAAAACAAAGTTGTAACTTTTGTGTCTGGCAAGGTCAATTAAATCCCCTCAGGATTTACCTTGAAATCATGTACAGCATTTTGTAGAACTTTTGTCAGGGTCAACAGTCTGGATGAGTCAGTGCTTGACCAGTTGGTTCTGGATTCCTGGCTCTCACTTAGCTATTTTAAATGAATCAGTATATTGATTGCCTTTGCAAGGCCTTTTTATGAACTGTTTTATATGGCATTAACATTCTCACACCATATGCCTCTTTCAGTTTAGGTAAAGTCAAGCTTTAACTAATGCTTCTGTTTTCTTGCTATTTGTCTTGATTTCGTTAATTTACATAGTAACTGGCATGCTAAATTATTTTTTAAGAGAGTACAAATTAGAATTAACATAGAAAAATTACAAATGATACAAATATTCACTTAACAAATTAATATGAATTTCATAGCATTTGTCAAAATATATGGTGTTGTTTTACAACCAATAATTGATCTGACCAGATACATGTATGTAAAATTGAAAGGAAAAATAAAAAAAGAAAGAAATGTATGAGAAATTAAGAAGATAAAAAGTACAAACAATTGAAAAAGGAGAAGAAACAAATTAAAGCATTAAGCACTCTTTCCATCAAGCAGCAGAAATGTACAGTGCAGTTGTCAAAAGCATCCTGTTTTCATACACAGATAAATCTCTTTCCCCTATTCCCTCTCTCGTCCTTCTCAACACAGTAAATCTTTACTTTTGAATAAGACATGATGAATTTTTAACAGATTTCTCTAATTGCTCATTCTCTTCTTTACTTGTGTCATCCATAATTTTTCAATACTTCCTTAGTGCATTGGGCAAGGCGACTATTTAGGCCTATTAAACTTACCCTAACTAGCAAAGTCAAACATGTCATTTCTGATTGTTTTCTCCAAAAAGGATAGAGGTTCTATGCATAGGAATAGGCTAATCCTTCAAGGAAAACATCTCAGAAGATCTAATAATTATTTGAGAGTACTAATTCATAATTTCTGGTGCACTGCAAGTTTTACTCTCTTTTACCAAATATTAGATTCAGCCTAGGGTGATATTTTATAAAGATAGACTAGTGATCTAGCAGTCTATTAAGTTAGTAGCTAAAAAATTGGTTCAATTCCTATCTTCTTTACATATTTTAAAACCAGCATCACAATATCTTACTACCAAAAAGGGGCAAGAAACTAGCAAATGCATATTCTTAGAGGAGTAAATGTGTACCATACAATAGAAATTGTCACTTGCTATGGAAACCTGCAACCCACATCTTGCACTAAGCTATGGACCAGCATCCACTCTAACTCTGTATGACAGATTCTCCAGTGTTTTGAGGTTTTTATGCTTAAGCTCCTTTACAAATTTGCCATAATGTTAATAAATACAATTCAAGTCACTTTTAAAGTTAAAAGATCTCTGTGGAGAAAGCCAAATTGGCCTGAGGGACAATGCAATCCCTGATCTATCACTTTGAAACTTTTCTTACAAATATTTGTTTTTCATATTTTAGAAATCATGCTATGGACACTTAAAACTTTCAGGCCTTTGCAATAAATTTATTTTTCCTAAGAATCTTCTTACCTAACATGTTTTGAAACTATCACATTGTTATTTCTTATTAAAAATAAAAAAGAATTCTCTTACCTTAAATGTCCACATAATTTGTCCACTAACTTTCTTTAGGATTCTGCTCAAATTTCATCTAACTGATGGAGCTTTTCCAGATTTCACTAAATAACAATTTCCTTTTAACCAATATCTAATCCTCTTTGCTTAACTTTTCTTTAGAATTCTTAACAATATCTGAATAGTAATGTATTTTCCTGGCTTGTTGTTATTCACTATATCTTTTCCGTGTAGACTTTTAAGCTGCACTAGAGTAGATATTTCTCAGAGCTGGCCATAGTGGTGAATTCCTATAATCCCAGCACTTGGGAGGCTGAGGCAGGAGGATCAGTGAGAGTTCGAGACCAGTCTGGGCTACAGAAGTGAGCTCAACGCCAGCCTGAAATGCATAGCAAGACCCTGTCTCAAAAAGACAAAAAAATAAAAAACAAAATTTTTAAAAAGTAGGTATTTCTATCATTTTAGTTCACTGCTACATCCCCAGCATCTGAAAAATGACTGACACATAGTTGCAGTTAATAAACATGTATCTAATGAATAAATGCTCCATCCCACCTAATCACATTGAAGTCATTTTAAAACTAATTCATTGAAAAAGCCACTGAAGACTATTTCATACATGCTTTTAAAAATAGTTTTAACTGTCTAACACGTTAAAATTGTTTGATGTGTATAAAACTTTGTATCATATGTTCTCAGTGTAACATTCTCTCAACTGTTTCTGACTTGAGCAACATCTGCAGTAGAATATTGTACTTCTGCATATTTTTTCCTGCTTTGTCATTCTCTGAAGGCACTAGCATGGGATATGAGAAAACAGCCTTCTCTTTGAGGGAAATTGTCAACCAATGGATTGTCAGAATCAGTAGATAATTGACAGGTTGTTCAGTCATTTGAAGGATCAATTCTTATGCACATTTTTTTGTAATTTTGTTAAAGATCCTTAACAGGATTGAATCCACGTTTCACCATAGATTTTGTTTTTTTGTGTTGCTATTGATGTTGTTGTTCTTTTTAGTATTGCTGCCTGGGATTATTTCCCATATAGCCTAACTGCTCCAAAGTCCTCTCAGGCCCTTCTTTTGGCAGAATTCAAACAAAGATAACAGATCAAATAATAACAAAGAGATACTTGGTATTGGCCATATTAGCAATTAGGAAGAAACTGGAAAAGAAGCATAGATTTTACAGTCATTATAGAGAAGTTTTGTATTTTGATTTATACACAAGTGGCTGAACACACATCACCAACATACAGTAATATCTAAGTGTTGTCTAGGTCCTGAAGCCATTTTGTCTTTTTACTATTTGGTAGTTTATTATTTACCAGATGTGGGTCAAGCTATTTACCTCTCTAGGATTGAATATAACCTCCTCACAATAAGTGAATAGAACAGATGGTCTCTAAGGTCCTTCTTAACTACAAAAGTTTATCTGTACATATGTATATATATATATGGTTAGAGCTAAGTCTGCAATTGCATTTCACTAATATGAAATTTCACATAGGTCCTATGTTTTACCATGTGTTACTGATTCTGTTCACATTGGCAGAATTTGAAAGAAAGAATAAATGGCTGCTCCATATGTTCATGCACATCAAGAGGCACAAAGACATTTAATTTAAAAATCCTATGTGAATGAGTGCAGAAATGTGTCTGTGGTACATTCTCAGTTGATCTTGGTCTCATGGAGGCTAAATTTATTCCCATCTCTGTAGTTCAATTTACCAACTTCAGCAATTATCACTTTTTGAGAAAGTGCCTCTGCTCCTAATGCAAATGTGTTGTTGATTTACTCACAAAATCTCCGCTGTTGTAACAGCTGTGTCTGAGGGTAAGCAGCAAAGAAAAGACCCTGTATTAAAATTCACGTGAGATAAATTCTGAGCTGGGTGAGTATTTTCAAAATGTGGAGCAAGGAGGAGCCCTGGGTTGAACAGTCAATCACAGGGATGATGGTTGAAACTATGATAGTGAGAAATGCAAATGAAGAACCAATACCTGTGATCAGAACACAGGGAGAGAAAGTTCAGTACTCTTCTGAGGTGCTTTAGGATTAGAAAGCCATTATTGATGAAACAAAAATAAAGTATCTATAGGTTTGGCTTGTCTGGATTCTAAGAGGATAAGTATACAGTAGGAGTTCTCAAAGTTTGTTATTATTGGTAATACAAACTGTGATGCACAATTTTTTCACTTAGTCAAAATATTCTAACAAGCTCAGGACTGGCAAATATCCTTTGTTCATTATAATGTCCATATCTCTTGTCCAAAATTTATTTTTTCATTTTGCCCCTATATCTCAAACAGGATGAGAGGGACACAGAAGTTAGCTTTAAGGCTGGATCACACAGCACAGCCAGGTATGATATATCAGTTTCCAAGACTTCCATATGTTTATGAGAAATCCATGTTATGAAATAAACAGAAAAGCAGATAACATTCATATAATTCAGATATCACATCTAATGTTGCTTCTGTATTACAAAAGTAACACATTTAATTAAGATCAAAAGAGAGTTGGGGGAATGTCTGTTTTCATGTAGTTACTGCAGAGTATAGTCCTACAATGAAGTCTGTTTCTCATTTTATAGCCTCCTGTGTTCAGGTCAAAGCAAGAATTTCCTCATACCTCTGTTCTCTTTCATAATTATGGTCATGCAATGAAGCCAGACTGGTAGATTTAGTCAAGAGAAGAGCTAATATTCAGATTGAAAAGACAATGACTAGTGTGATAAAAATTCTGGAAAAGAATGAGGCAAGGATGCCCAGAAAATAATAAATAACAAATGTAAAAGTACATTTCAGTATTAATTTATGTATTTAAATAACTTCACTGTTGGGAAATATTAATCAGTATTAATGATGTTGAGGTAAATAGAGAAACTGGCAGTGATTTTATATCCCTGCAGGCATGGACACACAGTAGCTGAAATACAAACAGCAAGCTATTAGAAATATTCATGTCAAAACTCTCCTAAAGGAAAATCATTAATGGCTTCATTAGTTATACTCAACCAAACTGGATGTTTTAACTGTAAATAGCAGAAAGGATTACTGATAGAGTCTGGGGCATATAGAGAATAACATGATAGAACATTGATCAATGGAACAAATTAAGAGGAAAGGAAAAAAAATACATTGGATAATGTAGACATTACATGATCTTAATATCAGCTCATTGACAATTCTTGTTCAAATGTAGGATCAATGATTCTGCCTCAAGGCTTGAGGATGACAAGAACACAGGAGTGGTCCCCAGCATTCTGCATCATGCCAAAACACTAGCGAAGCTGACAGTTATGAGCATAGGCTCTACAGTTACATAGCTACATATACTGGTTATACACTGTGCACCCCAGGTATGCCACCCTGCTAGAAAATGGGTTGCTCTGAATGTGATGTATAAAATAGGAAAACAACTGAATTTGCTTCATTTGAGTATTTATGAGCATTGAGATCATTGTTATGTTTATGCACTCAGTATAGTGTCTAACATGTCACAGATGGGCACCATTTAACATATATTTGAAGACTTGTCAGGGTTGATGTCTCAGGATATAGCTTTCTTCTAAATTAAACGTAGTTCCTATAATAGCACTGTGGTTGCTGTTTTGTTGTTGTTGCTATTGTTGTTTGTGATGATGGTGATGCCATTCCTGCCTAGGTCATTTTCTTAAAGGACGGGTTTCTGGTCCTTCTTCTGGGGTTAAAGGTTTTTACAAAATCTGTTGCATTTCCCCTGCCTTCCTAAAGTGTGGTTTCCTCTGAACATGAGGATATAGTTATAAATACCCATAATATAGTGTGTGTGCATGTGTATGTGTATGTATATATAACATTCAGAAAAGTTGGCTTCCTTAGGACCTGCACACACTGTTATCTACCCTTAACACCATCATCATTTTAGCAACAGCAGTAGCAGCAGAAAAACAGTGGCAGTGACAGCATGCATCTTCATGCAGGAGACAGAGTTTAGAGTCTGCTCCTAGAAGCAAGATGGAGAGAACCTGTACCAGCTAGAGATATCCATCTGGAGGCCTGACTCAACGTTGATGTGATAGAGTTGAAGAGAACAGTTCTATCAACATGTTGAAAAATCAAAGTAGTAAAAGATTTTTAAGTGATTTTTTATGTTTCAAAAACCTATGGAAGCACATAGAATTCACTGGGATTGCTGCAATACAAAATTCAGAAGCAAAGGCTCAATTCTCTACCATAGCCTTCCATTTTTCTCTAGCTCCAAACCCACCCTGGTACTTTTAGTCAGTTGTTTTGCCATCTTGAAGAGCTATGTGGCATGAAGACATGATTCCACACTATCCCAATATTGCCTTTAATTAGGTGCTTAAGAAGATTGTGGAGAAGTGGCTGGGGAACTAGATCAGCAGCTTAAGCACCTCCCTGGCACAAGGTCCTGATTTCAATCTACAATATACAAACAACAACAACAAAAAAGGCTATAGGGTTTAGAGATAATTTCAATAGCAATGCAACTCTACTAGGCATATGTGTGCCAAGCAGAGCACCACGTTCTTGAGATTACTGTGTCATTTAATCCCACAACAGCCCTCGAAATGAAGTAAAATCCTCATTTTATAGATGGAGTGTGATATGACCTGCCTAATGGAATAGAAACAGAGCAAGTCTAAGTCATCACTGAAACTTGTGACTGTCTAATTTCAAAGACTTAGCTTTTAATTGCTGTGCCACGATATGTATTAAAACACAGTGTCTGATCCCAAAAAGTTAACATTTCATAAAATACTATAAACCAGTGATTCTCGAACTGTAGGTGGTGGGTCAGAGGCTTCACTAGATACACCTGGTAACTTTAAGAAATGAAGACTCTTAGAAGTCAAACAAGATCTATAAAATGAGGATATTTCTAAGTAGACTAAGTCTGGATATTGACAAGCCATGCAGCAGATTCTGATTCTAAGGAAAGGTTTAGAAGCACCCTACATGCTCTTGAAAGACAAGCAAAGCAAAAATTATTGTTATTCCAATTTTATATAATGTCTGGGGGTAGGTAACTTGCTCAATGTTGTATACCAGATGTGAATGGCAAAACTGGAACTTAGACTTTCTGATTTATAAAGCAGTGGTTTATTTTTTCCTCTCATAAATGTTACATTTTTACCCAAGTGAGCCTATTTTTCAGAGCTCCTTATTATTAAATAGTGGATGATATAGTATGTTAGTACCTGTGTAGCATCAATAAATGTGGTATTAACCTATGCCCTCTTTAAATTTTGCAATAAAATAAATGTAGGAAACATATTATTGCTTAATTTTATTATTGTACTTATTTATTTATTGATTTATTTTTGGTGGTACCAAGGATTGAACTCAGGACCTTGTGCTTGCCAAGGAAGCATTTGTTCCACTGAGCTATGTCCCAAGCCCCCATTATTGCTTAGTTTTAAAGAAAAAACAGTAAATTACATTCCAGAGTACTTGGATGACAGAAAATAGAAAAAAAAATGTCCCCTGACTCCACAACTAGAATACAATTGCTCTTTTAGCAAATAATATATGTTATTAGGTATGAATTCTATACTTAGAGCCATAGAAGAAATATTTTTCATATTTTGCAAAACCCCTCATGGATTGTTGTGTCTTTTCAAGTAATCAAGAATACTTTCCCTGAAGGAAGGCATCATAATTGTGTTTTGAAAACTACTGATTCTAAGAGAGCTGGCTTACCTCTTCAGATGTGAGTGAAGACTCATTTCTAAAGTTTGTATTTATAGAGCAGTTTGGAAGATATCACAGAGAAATACCCTCTAAAGATTTTTTAATTGTGTAAAAACCAGGCACATATGGCTACTGCATGCCTGAAATGTGTCTAGCACAGATCGAGTCTGCAAAATCTGGCTTGGTATCATAGGGCTGCCATAACAAATGATCACACAGCCCATGTCTTAGAACAACAGCAATTTATTGTCTCACAACTCTTGAGGCAAAAGGTCTGAAATCAAGGTATCCACAAAGCCACACTTCCTCTAAGACCCAGACAGAATCCTGCTTTTCCCCTTTATAGTTTATGACAGTGGCAGTAATTCGTGTTATTCCTTGGCTCGTACACACATCAGTCCAAGAGTGTTCCATTCCCAATTCACTTTCTTTTCTGCATCCACAGCCCTGGCTTAAGGGGTAGAATGCAAAATACTTCATTAGTAATTTCATATGATTGATTGTTCAAACGGGTATAGTAGGCTACATAAAATAAAATAAATAGCTTCTTGCCTTTTCCTAAAGTGAAAAATAGAATTAAAGTTACATGTGAGATTTCCATTGCCCTTCTAATGGACAGCACTGACTTAAAGGTAAAGCAGCTGGCTTTGGGTCTTTAATGTAAACCTGCAGCTGCAAAATAATTCCCTCCTAATCTTTCTAGAAATAAAATCCAGGCTGCTAGCACTGACTATCATGGCAAAGTTGATTAGGAGATAAATTGCAAGGGAAGAGGGACATATATTTAAACTTGGTCGGGCATTGACTCAACATATAAGATAAATATATCCTTCTTCACAGCCTTAGTAAAATATCATAAAGAAAAAATGTCTGTTTTGTATGAGACCAAACACAGTAAAACAGTGAAGGAAGAATAGGGTGTTGTTGTTGTTTTTCCAGAGAACTGCTAAATTTTAATGATCAAAATAGAACTCACTTATACAAAATTGTTAACAGTCATGTTACTTGTGATAGCCCAAATTGGAAAAAACCCAAATATCTATCAGTTATGAAGGAACAAAATTTTGTAGACAGACATGGTGGAATGTTATCCAGCAATTACAATGAATGCAGTATTGATACACATGACATCAATAAATCTTAGAAATCATAAGCTAAATGAATAGGTTCAGACACAAGGCCATATATCATGTTATTCCATTTATTTTGAATCCATATGAAAATCCAAGAAATGGAAAGTAGATTCATGTCTGCCCATAGCAGGGCCTGGGATGTGATAGGAATGACTTTTATTGGATAAATAGTTTATTTTCAATCTAATTAAACTATTGAGAAATTAAACAGTGGCAATGGTTATATAAACTCACAAATACATATTGCTTAACTATACAGTTTAAAAGTTGAATTGTATGATATTAGTTGTATTTATTTTTTAAAAAATAAGTCTAAGGAAAATACCAACAGAAGTATTAAAATATTATCTCCCAAGAGAGACTATTCCGTCAGGTTATAGAGTCTCATGACTAATAGGATGATACAGTTATGGGCCTCTCCCAACTCTTATTTTATTGACAGGTGTACTGGTTTGTACAAAGTCCCACAGACAGTTAATGGCATAATCAGAATAGAAGTTTCCCAGGCTCCAATCCCAGGCATTCTCCCATTACTGACAGTAGGCTTCCTGTTGGCATGTTTTGTAGTTTCTTTGTCTCTGTGCGGCTCTGGAAGGACAGCTGTGTGTGTGTGTGTGTGTGTGTGTGTGTGTGTGTGTGTGTGTGTGTGTATGTGTGTGTGTGTGTCTGTGTGTCTGTGTGGTCTATGTGTGTCTATGTATTCATGTGTGTACATTGGGAATCAAACTCATAGTCTTTAATAAGAGAAAAGGAAGACATCGCAAACCTCCCGTCAGAGTTAAATGAAGTTACTCCCGCTGGGGTGAGGTATTGGACGCACCCCTGTGAGCATCTAGACATCTAGAGGGGAAAAGACTGTGTGGGTGACCATGGGAAAGAAGGATAAGCCCTGAACTCAGCATACTTTTGGTTTGACCCTCTCTTGGCATGCTCAGAAGCAAAATGACTTTCCCTTCATACGTGTCTGTGCGAAACTTTTGGTATTCAAACTAAAAAATTCTAAACTGAGTTTGGTTAAAGTTCCTTTAACTAGCCAGGGTTTCCCTTTGTGATTTTTAGTAATTCACACCTGGTTTGTTCCCTATCACTATCCCAAGCACTTCATTTTCCCTGTGCTCCCAATACACATTCAGAGGGAGAAAACTGATTGCATTCATACCAAACATGACTTTAATCCTGTATGCCATGCTGGCCCTGCCACCCAGGCCCACTGACCTAGTGACTGAGTCTGGGTGTGGTGGTGCATGCCTGTAATCCCAGTGCTGAAGAGGCTGAAAACAGGAGGATCACTAAGAGTCCTAGCTGTGTAGTGAGACCCTGTATGAAATACGTAAAATAAAAATAAGAAAGAAGCCAAACATGACTTTAAATCCCAGCCTACTTCTTCATTACTGATGATGATAATTATCATAGCAATGATAAGGATATTTATTACTGTCCTCCTCCCTTTTGGCTAGAAGCTTAAAACACATTGCATAATGTATATTGAGCTCAAGAGTACCTACTGTGGTTGAATATCATCACCCCATGTTGGAGAAGGAGCAAGCAAATCAGCATAAGTGGCTGAAGATCATGCAGCTATGTCTTTGCTAGACCAGGTGCTTCTCACCTAGCACTTCACATTACCATGTTCTGCCTAGTGTAATACTTTAAGTTTTTAACACATTTTTGCATAAAAATTTGCCTGTCCATTTCCTAGTATTCATTCAGTTTAGCCCTCATCTTCTTCCTTCCCACTCACTGAATCACTACCTTGCTGTGGAGAAAACCAGATTAAATTGTGTAAATATTACCTCCCTAGTTGCCTTCTTTCTTTATGTAGCTGCATTATG
>PVKN010012218.1:0-20914 GCA_004027915.1 Capromys pilorides
CTGCTTGGGTACAGCCTCATGGCAGTTCTCTGAGGAAGGAGGAGCTTGGGTAGACGACTTGGCGAAAATGAAATTTCACAACATGGTTGGGTCATTAGAAACTGAAGAGCTATGTTTTCAAAAACTGAAGAAATTTTTACTATATAATGTGAAAAAGATCACAAAGCAACTTGTATAGTATGATAAATTACATATAAACAGATACAGATGTATTTTAAGGAAAAAAAACTAGAAATAAGTGACCAAAATATTAATGGTGTATTTATCTGAGTCATAGGACTGTGGTGATTTGAGTTTATTTTTGTATTGTCCACACTCCTCCAGAACTGCATAGTTTTTAATAAATGAAAAAACTTCTTAAACTGAAAAAAAAAAAAAAGAATCTATGGAGTGTAAAGGAGTTCAGTAGGGAGCCAATAAGAATTACAGATTAAAGTAGGCTGGTGAGATAGCTCAGCAGACCAAAGTGCCTGCTTAGGCAAGCTGAGGCAAGCACAGGGACCATGGTTCAATCCCCAGCACCACATGCTGTGAGAAGCCGCTCCTAGGGTGGGCTGAACAAGCCAGAGTCCTGGCACAGTGGTGCATGCCTGTAATCCCAGCGCTGAAGAGGCTGAGCACAGCAGGAGCACCATGAGTCCTAGCTGTGTAGTGCAACCCAGCAACAACCAAATGCATTTTAGAAAAAGAAGAAATACAGATGAATGTAGGAAAAAAAAAAGAATCGGTAGCTCAAGTATTCCACATTGTGGAACAGAAGAACATTCTAGAAAGAAATAATATGGGCCAGAGTTAAGCAATAGAACTGAGAAGGTGTTTTGAGTGGGAGGTTGGAAGAAATAGTTTGGAGACAAAAACAAAAGAACTTGGCCAATGTTTGGGGCGGGGGGATGTGAGAGTGGAGAGACAATGGAAAGTGCCCAGGCTTTGAGATTTGGTTGCTAGGGAGATGATAACATTGGTATAAGTCAAAAATTTAAAAGGAAGTTTCACCTGGGAACAGCATGGAGAATCAGGGTTTACTTGTTTAAGTTAAAATGATGTGTGAGTGTCAGCTGAACATTGATATGAAAATACACTGCAGGCAGTGAGAAAGATGCAGCCAGATTAGGAGTGTGAGGGAGACTGGCTCAAGCTTCCCCATGCCCACCTACCTCACCCAGGACTAGCATGCGTGAGCAGGCCTGCCTCCTAGCACATCCTGAGCCGTTTGTGAGCAGTTTGATGATAGAATAGGGCCCGAGATGAGAGGACCACTTCTAGACCTCATTGAAATGTGTGCATCTTTCCACTTTTATCTACTCCACAGCCACTCACTCAGCTCAGAGTAAAGTATCCTGGAATGGCACAATCACAGCAGGAAGAAACCCCTATTCCAGAATGACATTTAGGGACAGAGTCACCTTGCCAGTGAACTGTGAGAAAAACAAATGCATCAACAAGCCTTAATGGGCTTTCAAACAAAGACATTTGGGAGTTTACTTCTACCCAGGCTACTGTCAGCAATAAAAGAGTCAAAAGTGGTGGCCCATGCAAGCATCTTCTCTGGACCGGATTTTGTTTCACACATAAATGACCACTGGGGCTGTATTGCCTGGTTGGACAGAGAGGAGGAAGTTTTAAAAGGGACTGAGTCTAGACTTCAGAACAGAGGCTGTTGGAGGCTACAGACAAGTTTGGGTAGAATACCTGTGTTTACTAACTAGAAATTTAAAAAATGAGCTAGAGATAACATAAAGATGAAGAACCATGGTGAGGGGAAAAAAGGAAATTTTGATTGTCGTTGGGGGTCCCCAGGGTCAAGTATTTGATATCAGTACTCCTCCAATGTTGATCTGTATATGGAGCATTTGGTTGTTCCAGCAAACTACAGATTCTCATGTAGCAGCGCTGAGTGGGGCCAGAGACCATGCATTCCCATCAAGCTTTCCGATGGCAGTCATGCTTCTACAGTCCCAAACACCTCCGGAGTTGAAAGACTTAAACACAATTGATACGGATAACAGAGAAGGAGCTATCAGGTTTCTTTAAGTATGTCAGTGGTGACACTTGAAGGGAGTAAAGAAGGAAGCCAGGTGGCAGGGGCCATAAGTCTAAAGAGAATATTGATAATGATGAAGTGGAGGAATGAATGGTAGACTATACTTTCCTGAAAGCTGAGTTTAAGGAGCAGATAATCTAAAGGATAGAAGTACAACATAGTAGCAAGATTCTGATGAGGAAAATTATTAAATGTACAAAACATTGGGGAATAAAGTAAAGAACTGCCTCCTGATCACGCAGGAGGTATGCAACATATTTTCTATATACAGTTAGAAAGACAGAAACAGTTTTACTTCTGTTTTTTTATGTATTTGGTACAGGATCTGCAGGGTCTACAGGATCTCATTATGTAGATCGCACTTGCAGTGATTCTGCTGTTTCAGCCTCCCAAGCACTGGGATTAAAGGCATCTGCCACCATGCCCAGTTTCAAACGCCCTTTCAGCTCACCCCGTGGGTGGAGCCTGCACAGTATGCTGGGAATTGAACCCTGAAGACTGCTCTCTGCCTAAGAAGGTGCTTTAATCCACTGAGCTATCTGGCTGGGCCTACAATTTTACTTTCTTAAACTCAAAGATATAATCAATAACCCTCCTATAAAACCTAAGAGTATTCTACGATCATGTTACTCCAATTTTCCACATCATTGTTTTATTCTGTGCTTCCTTGATTTATTTTATTGTATTATTATTATTTTTGTGTGTGTGTGTGTGTGTGTGTGTGTGTGTGTGTGTGTGTGGTACAGGGTCTCATTGTGCAGCTCAGACTCGTAGTGATCCTCCTGTTTTCAGCCTCTCTAGTGCTAGGATTAAAGGCATGTGCCACCATGCCCAGACTTGGTGGCTGGCTCAGCAAGCTCAGGGGCTGGGCCAGCATGGCATGTGGCACAGGGATTCTAGCCCAGGTCCCTGAGCTTGGCTAAGTGGGTGCCTAGCCTGCTGAGCTGTCTCACAGGCCACCACATCACTATTTTCTAGTGCTTCAGTTTTACGTGGCTTTCTCCTACAAATTAGGTGCCACGGTGGCTACTGCCACTTGTGGTGCACTTGTAGATTTTGTCACTGGAACCAAATATCTGATGTGCATGATGTGAAAAAGAAAATGTTTAAGTGGCTGCGAGTTCCAGAGGGTTCAGTCCAAGTCAGAGTACAAATGGCATGGATAGCAAGGCTACTCAAGTCGTGGCCAGTAGGAAGCAGAGATAGCAGGGAAGAGCCAGAGAAAAGGGACAGGGAAGAGAAGGGATGAAAGATGCTCTCTTCAAAGCCAGGCCCCAGGGACCTGTGCGACCCCATGAGGCTTCCAGCTCTAGCACCCCATCCACTGCTGAAGTCATGAGCGATGAATCCATTGGTGACATTAGTGCCCTCATGTCTCATCCCCTCTGAAAGCCCACCTCCAAACACATGGGCCTTTGGGAATATTTTTCTTTTGAGCCATAGCAAGTTTGGCTAGATTTATCCACATGTCTGACAATGTCTTTTTCCACAAGCCTGTTGATAATCTGTTCCTTTCAGGTGGGTGCAATGCCCTCCCTGGTAAGTCTTGTTACTCAAAATGCTAATCTAGAGCTTAGAGATGATTGAGAACCCTGGCAGAAGTGTAAAACTCAGACCACTGAAAGCAAACCTAGTCAGTGGCCTAGCTAGGCAACTTATAACAGACACACTGAAGTTTGCGAAGTTCCAGAATGTTTTAATTTCTGTATGTCAGACGTATTAAATTGGAACTGCTGTACAAGCATGCATAAGTGCAGGCTGATATTTTAGTTGTTAGATTTCCAGGGTCATTCATGGAGTATAAATTTGCATGCCAAACAGCCATTAAGTATGGATGGGTGTTACGAGCTCTCAGAGGACAGCTCTCTCCTCCCTTTCCCTCCAGTCCAGTGCTAGTGATCAATCTCATGCTTTTTGTCATTTCTGTTTGCTGGCAAACAGATGTTGTCTGTCAAAATCCCTCACTGAAGTAGCTACCTGTCAAAGGTCCTTATTTTATTTGATAGTGTTGGGTCTGATTTTCCAGCTTGAGTGGGCTGGGTTTTTTCTTCTCTTCCAATTTATGTACTGGACTCGGGTCTTCAGGACAGAGCTTTAGAAAGATAACTTAGTCTATGACTACAGCTGGTATTTCATTTTTTGAACTCTGGGAATTTTTTTTCTTTTTTCTTTTGCCTAGTTTTCTAGATGTTTCATCTTGGAACTCATTGTACTTCAAGAACCCTAGCACGTCTATCATTTAAATATGAATATAATAGAAATATTTCCAAGCAGGATGGCAAGAACATTCCTTCAATTATCAATGGTTAATTACCCATTACAACCCTAAGCTTATAGAAAGTGTCAATTCTGGAGGATTTCTAAATAGATGAAATTTTACTTTATTTAGATTTTTGTCAACTAAACTCTACCACTATTACAGTGAAGTTTTCCTTTTTTAACAGGTTGTGTTGGCGTCGTATAGACACTGCCTGAATCATTGTCAGGGATGAAAGTTGGGTTTGAATCTATAAAAAGACCAAGTGGAAGAAAGAGAGATGTGATACCATGGATACCGATGATATATACTTCTCTCTCCTAGAGAAAGACTCAGAATGAACCTGATGAGAATTTTTTTTTAAGATTTTTAAATCCAAGTAAATGTATAGCAACCATGAGTCTTGCAAATATATTTGGCTTGAGTAACTAAAATACTCACAAAAAAATATCTCTACTGGTACTTTGTTCTACTTTCTCAAGAGCAGACTGGCTAGGTCTGGTTTATGGACTTTATCACCTTTCAAATATTTTAATGTTTAAACTGTTCTACAAAAACTAAATAAAATCTAAGCAAAACAAAAATGAGTAATTATGAGTTTGTCATAGCCTAGAACCCAAGGACTGTGGAAAAGAAGATCTCCAAGGTGAGTGACTTTCAGGCTTTGCTTTCTGGAGGGCCAGTACTGTAATTAAGTGACACTTTGACTCAATAATCTTTAGGGGAAAGAAAAAGGCAGAAAATTAAAGAAATCCAGAAGCAAGTAGGCAGAACGAAATAATAGGAGAAAAACTTAGATGGGAGTGGCAATTGAGCTATAGCAAGCAGACATTCATTTCTGGGAAATTCTTTGTTGATATGTGAATTCCTGGGATGACCCAGTGAAATGGACCAGTATTGCATAAGTTCTAAGGGTAGTCTAGCTTGTTACAGTCCAAGCTTTCTTTTGTGATATTTTGCAATGCTTGCAACCTCACTGAGCCTTCACTTCTCCATCTGAACAATTGAATAAGATCCAGACACAAAATTCAGACACAGTCCCTGGCATCTTGTCTCTGCTCAAATATAATTAAAAATGATGATGACAATCATGATGATGATGGAGATGATATCATTAGGGTCTAGCTACAACCTGGCCAAGAAAGCTGGCAGGAAGATGCAATTTGTTGGACCGATTATCACTCATTTAAGCATTCATCACCATTTAGCACACACCAGGTATCTAGAACATGGGCAGGAAATAAAGACTAATGCATACATTCATAGACCTGCCAACGGAACAAAGATGCTGCTACCAATGGAAAACTCTCTTGTGGGATTTTTGTCTAAGGAGGTGGGAAGCGACGCCTTTTCCCCAGGATGAGGCTTTATTGTTGTCCTCACTGACTCAGCAGATTCATAAGCAAAGGCTGAGTGCCAGACATAGTGCAGCTGCAGAATTTTGTACAATTTTTGTGTCACCGTCTGCTTTATATGAGCATCTGCTCATACTTTAAGTTCAGATAGGTATGCGTGAACATTCTGCAGTCTGGCTGGGTATGACTTCTGTTACAGAGTTACAACAGAGCTGCACATGCATACACAGAGGCTGATTCTACTACCTTTCAAGAAGTTGCCCACCTGGAGAGCCTGGGAGGAGCCCAATCACCTTCTCCACTTTGATGCTTGAATCCCATCCTATTTGGGGTCAACATCACATCATCCTGGTTCAGAGATTTATATTTCTAGAGCATCATCATCCACACAGCCATTTTTCTTTTACTCACTGTTTCAGTAAAGCTGGAGACAGAATGTATAATCCAGGGAGCCAGAGAAGACAGGAAGAAACAAGTTCCCCAAATGAGATGTGTAATACTGTGGGGCACTCTGACTCCCCAGAGTGTGGAAGATCATCCCCCAGGCAGTTCCCCAGGACCTGGCTGCATGAGCGATCTTCCTCACTGGACCTCTAATCACCTCTATAAACTTTCTCTCATCACCCATTTGTAGGCAGTAGCTGCTTAGGGTACATTTCCCACAAACCCCTCTCTCTGACACAAGCAGATAATCTAAGGCCAAGCAATTCTGACAGATGGTAGTGTGCATTTTGGTCTGTTTGGCTAACAAATTAAGAGCTTTGGCAGTTGCATTAGTTATAATTTGCACAAACACTTGCATTTATTTATGCAGTTTAGCACGTACATGGGAGTATGGGAGCCACAGAACACACCCTCTGAGCAGGTGGCTGGAGGATAGTACTGGGTCATGTGTTCAAGGTTCTATTAGTTATCATTCCAATTGCCTATTTGTGGGGGACATCATTCTCCATGGAACTCCCCGCCTCCATACACTTGGACTCCTGGATGTGCCTCCCTGGCGAGTGGGAAAAGAAAGAGGGGAGGACAGTCTCTAATAGGAAAGACCAAGCAGTTTGGGGCAAATATGGTGTAAGCAGTTTATGCAGCTCTCCACATAGCCAGTACAGTCCATTGGGTTCCTGCTATTTGCACTCAGTGTCTCAGGTTCCCCTTCAATGAGGGAAATTACACACTGGGTAAGGGTTTGTTTCAAAGGGATCAGTAGAGTAAGATCTACCATTGGCTCTTCAGGCTGCTGAGTTGTAGGATTTGACCCCAACACAGTTGGCTCACTACAGAGACACTGAACTAACCTCCACCCACCCTGGGCAGGATAGTTTTTTGTACTTATTGACATCTTGAAAAGCCAAGGCCCTGAGGAAGACCTGGGGTGTCCTGGGCCTACACTAAAGCTCATTGGGATCTAGTTCTCTCACATGCCATGGCCACTGATCCTCTATGTTGGTTCTCACATACATAGCAGGAGATCTTTACAGTCTGGGCTATAGCCTCTGCTGGGCTAAACACAAGTGTTTGGTTGTGCCTGTAATTGGACAGGGGCTGCTTTCTATTTCCTTATAAAATGAGTGAGAGATCTGAGAAGATGGGGCCACTCTGATGACACTTATCGTCTAGAAATGTAGGGTCAGTTCCTCACAATCCAGATCCCCTGAATTAAAAGGAGTAAAATTTATTTTATTTTATTATTTTACTCTATTTTGAAGTGTAAATATAGAAGCAAAAGTAAATAGCAGAAACAGAAGCAGAAGCAGGGTAAGATGCAACAATACACATGTAACAGATTTTCCAAACCAGCATAGCAAATTAACAATGGCCGCTGTATTACCTATACTTATTGTCAAATTGCTGGCACAGGTGAACAGATATGGCTATGCAAGATTGTACAAATAATTGACTATTAATGCTTGCTTTTAAAGACAAGAAAAACATCATAGTACAACTGATTGGGTTGCAGGTTTCTAATTCACAGCTAAGTGTGTCCACCTCCTTTTGGAGGAGTTCCATCTTATCTTTACCTTTCCAGGTGGTCCACAAGACACACAGATCCAATAGGGACAAAAGCCCAGCAGTCACTATAACAAGCAGATTGGAGTAAGCCCTGTCCACATGTGTTCTTATTGTTGAGCCTATATCCTTATTCCCATGCTACCCCTCCACATTTTACGGCTACGGAAATATTTCTATCAATGGCAGCACACACATCAAAAACAGCAATGCTAGCAAGTGAGGATTTGCAGCTGGGGTTCAGACTTCAAGCATTCCTCAGTCCAGGAGTACTGCAGGTCAAAATTGGTGAACTGATTTTCATGTTGGCAAATAGAGTAAGTTACCTTATTATGTGCACAGATCCTTGGATCTTCTCTAAGCACAAAAAATAGGTATGGGGAAGTCCGAGTAACTCCTAGACTGACCTGTTTAGGGGAGTATATGGTCACACGATGGGAAACCCAGGTTCACCAACGGAGCTGCAAGCAAAAGCAATTAACACCCACAAAACATCTCGTCTGCAAAAAGAAGGAGAAAGCAGGCAAGTACTCTCACAGACTTACAGTCATCTGAGGCACGATCTGGGCTGGAGCAAAAAAGCAAGATTAGAGCTGTGAATGCAGTTAAAAGCAGAGGTAGCAGTCCAACGCAGATCATCCCAGAAAGCATGCAGGCCACATGTGCCACCTTGCAGCTGCAACCTCTGGCTCCTGTGTGCATAGACTAGGCAGCCACTAGAGTGACTAGCGCAGGGCTGCTGTCATGCTATTCTGTTCTGGAAGTCGCGGTCTGCTTCTTCCAAATCATCAGCCTATGTGTTGCTAGTACATCAGGGACCCACTCCCAGTCTCAAGATACTGGTCTTACTGTGCTGCCGGTAATCAGGGGGACTATCTCATCCACCTTTACTGTAGTGGGTAAACAGAGCAACATTGATAGAGGGCTAACAGAGGCATTTCAGGGGGTGACATGCCATTTTTGAGCTTGGAAGAGTGAACATCTGTGGTCACACTCATGGCCAATCAATCTTTCACTCATTGATATAGGGTAGCTAAAGCTGAATCCGATGCTTGATCTGTTCTCTCAGAATGAGATTCTCAAACTCCTTTAAGTCCTCCTTCATACTCTTAATAAGAGGAGGAGCTACCCAGGAGAATTTTAAAATGGGAAAAGGTCTGCCAAATAGCTCAGTGGACTAAAGTGCCTGCTTAGGCAGGTACAGGGACCGGCGTTCAATCCTCAGCACTCTGTGCTGGCCCCAACCCCAGGGCATGCTGAGAGGGTGACTAAGACTGGGCACAATGGTGTGCATCTGCAATCCCAGTCTTGGGAGGCTGAAATCAGAAGGATCACTATGAGTCTGACCTGCATAGTCAGCCTGTATAGACCCTGCACTAAACACAGAAAAAGAGAGGGGGACCTGGTCTGTTTAGTGAGTCTAGAGAGAATCCTCAGCAGAGATATTGGCAAAAGTTCTGCTCAGTGCAGCAGAGATTCCTGGGTCAGCTGGCTCAGCTGTTGCTTTAAAGTCCAGTTCATTCACTCCACGTTTGCTGAACTCTGAGGTTGGGATGCCCAAGGCAGTTTCCAACTAATCTTTAGTTTTTGGCCACTAGCTATACTACCTCTGTGACAAGTCCTTACCCCACTGTCAGATCCTGTGGTTCCTGGAATTCCAAAATGGAATGATTCCTCTCAGGAGGTTACAGGCCACCTCAAATGCTTCTTCGTTATGGGCAGGAGAGGCCTCTAACCAGCCTGAGAAAGTGCACACACAAATGAGCAAGCATGCACAGCCACATACTTGGGAAGCTCAGTGAAATCCATGATCACATCTTCATATGGGGCTTGTCAGAGGCTGAGTAGCCCAGGATCCACCCTGGGCCCTGAATGTGGATTACTTCGGGCATGCATTTCACATTGTTTACACACCCATGGGCTACACTGGAGCACCAGGGAACACAGAAATGTTGACTCATAGCAGTCTCGAGAGCTATTTATATGGATGATTTGATAAAACTTTCTGACAAAGGCTGGGACTAGAGCCCAAGGGATTCCTATTTGGTTATCTGTAAGCTTCCACCATCTGCCTAGGTGGTAACTTCCATCCTCAGCACTCAACCAACCAGTCTCAGGTTGTGAGGAACTGGGGTTCCACACTTTCAGTGGACCGGGAAACAGCCTGGTGGCCATGGATGGACATTGAGTCCTGGCTCCCCTGGTGGTGGCTGCGATCACAACTTCTTGGGCTATTTATGGTTCCCCAAGCAGCTGTGGTGTCTGACCTTAGTTGTCCCCAACAGTGCCTGACTGCCACCCTTTTAGGGGTCCATACAGCATGCATCCAGGAATTAAAGGATTTCCCTGCTATATTTTATGCCTTCCCCCCTGAGTTTAACAGGTTTTTTTCTTTATATAGCACCCCAGACAGATGAAGAATGGTGAATGCATCCTTGACACCTGTGTATGTTGGCTGGCATTCCTGCCACCAGTGAAAGTGCTTGGGTTGGTACAGTGAGCTCCAATTTCTGCCCTAAAGTCCCTCTTGGCAGAGATTTTGCCTCAGTGAACAATTTTGGGGTTACCACATGGGGTAGGGTTAGGAAGAGTTGCTTGCAATTGTTCCATGCAGACTGGTTGTCTAGCTAATGGATTGCACTGAGCCAATCATTGTCTGTGGTTTCTCACTCTATGAAGGTGCATAGCTCTCCCAATCAAGGAAGTCAACAGTGCTGAAGGGTTGATACACTAACCATGTTCTCCTCCTTGGACCTGCATCTATGGGTCATAGCAAATGGGTCCTTGCATCTGTTGAAAAGGCATCTGCAAGGTACCTCAAAAAAGCCTGCAGGAGGGGTTCTCTAGATTGGCACCCACAAGGATGTGGGAAGTCATGACAGGCAGCTCTGGGGAGGCTGTCATTGGAGGTTTACAGAGAGGATTTAGACAACATTGGGAGGGAGGAAACCCCTGGGGGACTGACCAGCTTGAGGAGAGCCTCTACAGTGGGAGCCACAGGTGGCAATGTTAGGGGTGAATACTGTGGGGCATAACTGCTGATTCCCCAAGTAGAATAAGCTTGTTGAACTTGACCCACATTAGGAGGCAGCCATTACCCTAGCTATGACTGCTCTATACTTCTCCTTTTGCAAGATTACAACCTTGCCAACAGACAGTGTAAGAAAATTGGTCAGGATGGCTAGGGATCCCCTGAAGTGACCCCAATCATTTGACTAATTATCTTCTTATGAAGTGAGCTCTTAGAGAGCTATCGCACCCCAAGTGATGGCAAATTGATTTCCTACAAGTTCACAAGTATTCCAGGAGTTAAATGAACACCACAATCATCTGAATATCCCTTTTTAAAATTCTCCAACACACATTCAAGGGGTGTTGGCTTACTCTGTTTTGCACTCAGTTTCTCCCCTTAATAGACGTCTTTCACACACAAGAAAGAAAGGAAGAAGGTGAAGAGTTTTTAACTGGAAGGATTTCACACCCTTCATTCGTATCTGGATGTTCTTCTCTCAGGGATAGTTCAAACACCAGTTAGCATGGGTGGAGCCCCTAAGGATCTGGGGTCATCATTCTCAGCCATGGCAGAATTGCCACAGCATTGCAGAGCAGGACCAAGAAATCATTTTGACCCGAGGTCAGGTCATAACCTTCACATTTCCCATCTTGTCTAATCACCAACTCACTAGGACTCCACCTCACCATCCAGCCAGTATCTGGAGATTATGGTGTTGCTTGGTGAACTACTCAGGCAACTCTTGCTCCAGTCCACTGCCCACTTCCTCAGAAGTTTGGTTCCAGTTACATTACAGTAAAACTAGGACTGCAATGTGCTACTCCCAGTTCCTGAGAATTATAGTTTTTGTTTTAATGAAATGTATGCAACTCTCAGAGATAGTCTCACTTGATGCCTCTTTAAAGGCAAGGTTATAGACAGTGGTATAGCTGTGTGGCATGAGTGCCTGCCTGGCAAGTACAAGGTCCTGAATTCAATCCCCAAGACCACAAAATACATACATACATACATACATATATACCTACACTTAAAAAAGGCAAGACTGGGGGCTGGGGAGATAGCTCTGTGGCACAAGTGCCTGCCTGGCAAGTGCAAGGTCTTGAGTTCGAACCCCAGTCCCGCCAAAAAAAAAAAAAAAATTAAAAAAAAAAAAAGGCAAGACTATGGAATTGAATCTAGATTTTATCATATCTGGTGGGCAGCACTTGACAACCCAGCTCCTGGACTTCTACGTTCCCCTCAAACCAGCATATTAGAGGGGTCAAGCTCCCCCATGGATCAAGTGGTCCACTGTTGCCAGACAAAGCTCTGTCTCCCAAAATGCCAAGTTTCCTCTTCTAGCAATGAACGAGGTGGTAATACACTGTTTGTGCATCCTGGATGCACCCCCAGAAATACTGCAGCATGTTCCTGTACAAAGGGAACACTGAGGAGTTCTTTTTCCCAGGAAGTAGTCTTATTCAGACTGGCACTGACTCGGTGAAATTGTACCCAAGGGCTGAGTGGCAACCAAGGTATAGCTACAACTTATCTATCTATCTATCTATCTATCTATGTAACTATAAATTTAGGGCAGAGTCTACAGGGTGTACAGGGTGCCACTACATAGATCGGACTTGTAGTGATTCTCCTGTTTTCAGCCTCTCAAGCACTGGGATTTCAGGCACACACTACCACACTCAATTGCCATCTCAGCACATCCCAGGGGTGGGCCCAGAATGCACTGCAGGGCTTCTAACCCTGGTAGTTTCACTTTGCCAAAACAGGCGCTTTAATCCACCAAGCTATCTTGCCGGCCCTAGTTGCAACTCCTCATGCAAGTTTTGTGTCTGTGTTTCCTTTTTATGGGCATATACCAACATTTAACCAACTGGCTGGGTATATAAGAAAATTCTAAAGTCTGGGCTGGGCAGATAGCTCAGCCATCTAAGTGCCTGCCTGGCAAGTACAAGGATCCAGGTTCAACCCCTGGTACCACATGCTGTGCAGCCTCATAACCCTGGGCACACTGAGCCAGCCATAAAAACCAGGCATGGCGGCCGATGCCTGTAATCTCAGAGCTGGGATCTGAGACACACGGGGATCAATATAAATCCAAGCTGTATAGTGAAACCCTGTACCAAATAAATACATACATAAAAAATAATTTTTAAAAAAAATTCCACAGTCTGGTTGAGTATGATTTAGGTTATAGGATTACATCAGATCCTCTCATGTGTACACAGAGGCATAGGGAACCTCCAACATTATCATTACCCACTGTTCACCATTGGTATAATATAAATCTATCAACAACAGTGAGGCAAGTGCTTGATTATTAAATCTGGATCCACTGAGGTATTTTGTCATTTTTTACTACTGATTTAGGATTGTGGAGAGGCTACTGGCAAAAGTGGCAGGATACCACAGCAAGATAAGTAACTATAATCTGAAATAGCTATGGATAAGCCCAGAGTGTCATTCCTCTGCCAGGCTCTTCATTCTTGCTGATTCTGAACTAAATTCTGTTGCTTAAAAAAAGAGCCCTGAATTTCATTGAAGATCTGTGCTTACCTTAGAATATGGGTTTGACCCGCCTCTCATTATAGACGCTAGCATACGCCCTGCCCTTTCTGATCTTTGGCTTCTTTGCTAAATTCAGGACCATGGATTACAGAAAGCTCCTCTGGATCTCATTGCCATCTGGAGGAGGCTACATTTGTAATCCCAGGGAAAAGTGATCAGAATTCTAATGAGTAATTCCCACTGATCAACCAGTTCTGGTGAAATTCCCAGGGAGAATAAAGATACTAAGGTATGTTTTAGTTGGGAGGAGCCAAGGGTATCCTAAATCTAGTGAGAAAGATGGCTAACCGCAACAAAGACCTTGACTCGGTGCCCAACCTGAGCTTTATTAGTTTGTGAGGAAGGGAGTGGCTCAGTGAAGAAAGGAAGGCAGTAACTGCATGAGTGCTGTGTATTGGGCTAGGTAGGTGGCCTGACAGGATCTCTGCAATGTGGAGACAGACAGACAGACAGACAGACAGACAGACAAAGACAGAGAGACACTGTAGTGGTTGATACATTGTGTCAACTTGGCTTCCTGCTGGTGGGAACAGAGGGCAGGCCCTAGGATGCACTGGGCCAGCCCAGAGTGACTGAGCAGAAAGAGACCATAAAAACGGGCTGAGGAAGGGGTTGAACTTCCACTTCATTGGAGGAGCTTCAGTCTTCACACTAGGCTTGGACTTCATTGTCTGGCTTGCAGCGCAGACTCTTCAGCCTCCAGCTTGGATCCTTCGCCTTCCATCACAGACTCTTCAGCGTTCATCATAGACTCTTCAGTCTTCCTTCGCAGACCCATCAGCCCACAGATACAGATTTACATGGAGCACTGCAGTGAGCTTTAGACCACAGGACTGAATTCTTCAGTCCAGAGCGTGCAGACACCCTCAGCACACTTCCTCATCTGACCCTGTGGCTGACTATTGTAAGCCAATCTTGTAATCCTTATACATTGTATATTTTGTGTTAATATCCATTCCTTACATTGTCTGTTCTGTTCCTCTAAGTAAAACCCTGACCAATACAGACACACAGAGAGAGAAAAGACAGAGAGAGACAGAGACAGAGACAGAGACAGAGACAGAGAGAGACAGAGACACAGAGTACGCATGCAAAAGAGAGAGAGAGCAAGAGAGAGAGAGAGAGAGAGAGAGAGAGAGAGAGATTCATGTCACAAACTGAGCAAGGATCTCATACTTAGGGGTTGGTGCTTTGGCTCTGATGAGCAATTTTCATGCCTTGAGATGTCACAGTTCCTTTCTTGAGGCTCAGTCCTGATCACTATTGCTGTGTCACTTGGCCCAGTCAATACTACCGTGTCATACATATTCACGAGCTATAGGCAAGGCATCCCTGACATGCTGCATTGCAGCCCTTGACCTTGACCTCTTTGCGTTGCTTAAAGCCAATTAAGGGGACAAAGAAATATCCTAGCCAGCTCTGTACATATCCAGTGGAAACTAATGCTCTTCTTTCAAGGTGAGCCATCCTGGTGGTCCTCTATAGTGGATATGGGGAATATTGCCAGACCTTTCCCACTGCTTTTCCCCTAATTCATCTGATTAGGTTAAACAGCACACTGATCCTCTGCCTTTCACTGCTAATTCAGTTTGGATAGGCAAGAGAAGGCACTGAAAGAGAAGGAGGAGAGTGATAACAGAGAATTGACTCCTGCATATACTGACTGTCTTAATTACTATTCTCTCATTGCTGGGACAAATACCCGACACACAAGCTTAGGGAAGGAAAGGTTTATTTAGCTCACAGTTCCTGGAGGTTTCAAGACACTGCCCCACTCTAGAGGGTCTGGAGGAGGGGCTGGGGTGCTGCTGTGTCCAGGATGACCCACTACAGTCCTCCAAGAGAGGCCGCCTGGCGGGAGGAGGCAGGGGAAGTGCATGCTGTCAGTTTAATGGTTGGCACTTCTTAAGCCCCGCCCTGGTCCTCTGGCCCCACCCTTTGAGCCCCGCACTTGACAGCCCCATGATTTACATAAGGCTTGGGGGTGGGGGCAACTAGACAACTGATCCACTGGGATTATGAGTGATTCACTGGGATTATAGGTTATAGGTTTTAGTGCTGCTGGGATTATGGGTGTGAGTTCTATACCTAACTTGGAGCTGGTAGGCTGAATGTAACATAAGTGAGACACAGAGACAGACTCCCTCTGTTGCCATTGTTGCTGTTCCACCCGCCATGAACTGCTGCCCTCTGCCATGTGCCACTCTGCCTTGGAGCCAGCTGCGAATGGACTGAAACCTCCAGTAACTGTCAGCTAAACAAACCTTTCTTTCCTTCATTTGAGAGTTGTATATTTGCCCGAGCAAGGAGAGCAGAGTAACTAAGACACTTAAACTGTGCCTTTTAACGAAGTTGATATCACTATTAGGGGGCAGCTCAGCATAAACCCCATAGCTATTTCCTCTCCAATTACTAAGGTCCTGTCTCCCCCTGCTACTAGCTTAAAGGTACGGAAGAGTTGTTTTTTGTAAGCTATAACCAAACCTGCCTACATCTTGCCAATAGTCTGTCTTTGAAGCCCATTCTGAATACTTTCATTTATCTGTGCCCACCGTTTCTTGTGATGATCTTCCTCAGGTCATGTGGGCTCTGATCTTCCAGGCTGGATTCTTATCTCTTCACAGCCATGTTGTTAGAGTTTGATCTAGAATGTGCACAATGGACTGGGGATAGAATACTTGGCTAACATACTACAGACCTTGTCCCAGTTACTTTTCTCTGTGGCTGAGAAGAAAAACTTACACCCAGAATTAAAGGGGGAAAAGTTGATTTAGCTCACAACTAGTGGAAGTTTCGGGCCGTATTTGACTGGCTCCAAGACAGTGACACATGGCAGAGGGCAACCGTTCATGGCAGCTGAAAACAGCAAAAGCAAGAGAAGCAACAAATAAAGAAGGAGTGGCAGAAAGCAAGGCTCTTCTCTTCCTTTGTATGCATGCCGGGCTGCCTGTCCTAGGATATGGGCAACATAATTGCAGTGCTGGACTATGAATCAATCAAAAGCTCTAGAGGTCTACCTCATGCCTGCGTGTGGTTTTGGTGGGGGGAACAGTAAAATAAATCACAACATACACATCAACATACAGTGCTAGAAAACACTTGCCCAAACATACTGGAGGTTTTGGGTTTGATGACCAGTAGCACCAAAATAAATAAATTAAATACCTCACAATGCAACCTGAGGGACTTTGTGAAATGATTGAAACATCAGGGCAGTAAGTTCATAGACAGTCATCTGATGATGAGTTTATGACTGAAGGTGTCACTAGGAAGTGGACCTACAAAGGAAGTGAAACAGATGAAAAATGAGACTCCCAATCTTAAAGGTACCTGGAGGAGTTCATGTTCTCTAAAATTGAGGAACAAATTTTAGGAACAAATGGAAGTTAAGCGTAGAATATTTATTAAAAGAAAGAAAGCTTCCGTCTTGAGAGAAGGGACAGAAGGGGGACCCGAGTGGGTTGCCCCTGGAAGTTGCCTTTTCCAGCAGTTTTATAGAGCAAAATCATGTGGCAAGGTGAGTCAGAGGTGAAAGTCATGGGAACTCACGTAGGTGGGTATGAGGTGGGACAAAAGCTACAGTTATCCAAGGAGATAACAATTAATTACAATTGGGATCCAATGGGAAAGCAAGTCACATAGCAAGCGAGCAAGAATACCATCTATTGGGCTTGGGCTCCTGACACTTTCAAGGCTCTTTCAAGGTGCTTGATACTTATTTTTAGCATAGTAGATAATTGCTTTTGTTTACTCTTTTTTTGAGATCTGGCCCACTGCAGGGAGGTGTCTGTTTCTTATTGTAAAGTCACCTTGTCTTCCATGTCATCCTTAAGGGCCTGGCCCTGCTTAACTGCCTATAATATTTCTATCTAGTTTAGCAACCTACAACAGGAGTAGGTTATGAAGAAATGACCATGGCAACTACATCCTCCGCTATCCTTTCTTTCTCTTTGTGTCTCTCTTTTCTGTTTTGCTGGATGCTATGATGTGAGCAGTTTTGCTCCACCATGCTTTTCTGCTATATTCAACCTTGCATGGTCATGGAACCAGAGGACTAGGGATGAAGCCTTTGAATCTGTGAGGCGAGATGAGATTTCCTTTTCTAACTTGATTCTCACACTGGCATGGAGCTGAGTAACACTTATGGTGACCTAGGCAAACCTTTGTTGCCTCAATCTCCTGGTCTTTTGAGTTTAAAATACCTGCAAGGCCTACATGGAGTTTAAAAATACAAAACATAGTAATTATTGATAAATGGAAGCATTTTGAAATAATGATAGAAGCTTAATCAAAACCTAGATTGGCACCAAATTTATTATTATGGAAATAGTAGAAAGGCATACTGTGCAGATGAAAATAATATCAAATTATAAAATAAATTAAAGCTAATATGGAGCTGGATGTGGTGGTACATGCCTGGAGGCTCAGCACTTCGGGAGGTTTAAGCCAAAAGATGACAGTTAAAGCTCTCACTTGGCCAGCAAGACCTTGTCTCAAGTGAAAGAGGTTCAAAATTGTTGGGGACATAGTGCAGTGTGGAGAGTGCTGGTTCACTTTGCACTTCGGGGGGATAGCAGGCACTGAGTCAGGGAACTCTGCAAGCACTGCAGGGATGATGGTCACCTAAGAAGGACATGAGGGCTCTTGGCAATGCATCTGTCTCACCTGCCCATGTGGGAGAGAGCTTCCCCAGAACTCCAAAGTGAAGACTGCAGTTCTAGTCAAGTCTTTAGAAACCATGCTATAGTGACCTCTTGATTACTATCATGAGAGACCCAAGCTAGAATTGTCAGCCAAATAGAATTACTCCTGAGTTCCTGAATTGTGTGAGATGGAAATATTTATTGGTCTTTTAAGACACTCAATTTTTGTTACTTTTCAGGCAACAATAGATAACTAATTCCTTTCCTCTTGTTCTAACATATCTGCTTAATACTTAAGAGTGAGGGTCATTGAAAACTCTAGGTTCAGAATTTTAATTCTTTGGAAAGAATTAAACACTTGGATCTCATGCAATTGTAGCAATAATCATCTTCTATTCAAGTAAGAGATATTAAATGTAGTGTTTTCTTTCTGACTCCCGAGTAATAGAGCACTTCCTTGGTTTAGTCTTTACTGAACATAGAACAGCTTCTACCATTGCCCTGGAGATCTCAGTTCATAGCATATTTATCTTAGCCACAGGAAATCCACTTGAATGTGTAGTGCCTTCCACTTCCCATTTGTGCTCTATCGTACCATTGTACTATACAATCATTTTTATTACTGTTCAAACTTTTCAGTGATATACACTTCTAATCTTCTCATGCTCTTATACACAGGTTAGACAAAGCCTATGCATTTGACTTCTTCAATTTGTCCTACAATCTTCATTCACAGGTGGTCACATGACTCTTTTCTCCTGGTTCTTCCAGTTCGTTGAGCTTGTTCCAGCTGTAGCTGGAGATAAAAGTTTCCTACTGGGGAAGGCATTTTGACAGCAATGTTATCTCAGCATGCACAGAATGCTTTCTTATAATACCTTTCATTCATCTTATGAGGCAAGGTAACTCAAGAATTGGAAGCATTTGGGTTTTGCCTAAATCTATTACCTATTTAAAATGTGTTCCAGGGAAATGCAGTGGAGTAGCCAATGGTTCAAGATATTAAAAGGAAGGTTCCTAAATCCAACTCAAGATTGCTGCTTTGGGGCAGTGAAAAATTTAAATATAAAGATGAAATAGCAATTCCAAGGAGCATTTACTCCACTAAAGATTTTTTTTCTTATAAAAAAATCTTTCTTTGTATTTTTTTTATCTAAGATTCCAAGTACATGCATCATGTTTGCATTATAGCAAAAACAGAGTTTTCATTTATTTTGCTTGATTTGGTAATTTGTCTGGTGCCTACTAGGCTGATAAAGTGATTTGGAATTCAAGAGGCTTGGATTTTAATAGTTTTATTTTTACTAATGAAACTTCTCTCCTAGGGAATGTGATTTGCCTTTTACACCCTTTAGTATATTTGTAAATAAATCACAAATATTGTTCTTCTTTTCTCAGGAAACTGCTATTAGGTTTATCAAAGATGTCTATAAATATTGCTAGAATAATAATGATTTTATAATTTCCCAAATGTCTAGAACTAGCCAATGTTATTGATTAGAACTCATTACAGAAGTCTTCACTGCATTAAAATCATACCCATATATAAAATAAAGATCAACACACATCTTCAGTTAAGTTAATGCTATGTCATGACATATATTTTGGTAGGTTTTAGAATTAGCCTAAAGTATACCAAATTCAAATATTTTTCACAATCAAGTGTTTAATTTCATATAACCAAAGAACACTATACCTGTGGGCTGGGGTAATATGTGTTAACAATAGCAGGATCCCACATCAAAGTTACAGATTCGCAGAAAACACAAAGGCATTATGTCTCTATTCAGAAGTCTCTTTGTCCCCATGTGTCTCAGTTACTCTTCTCTCACTGCTAGGACAAATACCCAACACTCAAATTAGGGAAGGAAAGTTTTATTTAGTTCACAGTTACTGGAGGTTTCAGTCCATATTCAGCTTGCTCCAAGGCAGAGGGGCACATGGCAGAGGGCAACCTTCCATGGAGGCAGCTAAGAGCAAGAGATCAGGGAGAGAGCTAGCACCAGCTCAAGAAGCTAACTTCTCTTCCTTCTTTACATTGAAATGCAAATCAACTGCCCCAGAGGAAGTGCAGCACTTACTCCCTCAATAGCTAGTCACAAATTCCAACAGCTACCCCATGACTGCATGAGGCTTTGGGGGGACGACTATAAACACAAACCGTAACACCATGTAATAGTGATAGCAAGTCACTTTTGACCCTCTTTTTGAATTAGTCATTTCAAGGTGATCTCTGCAGCATCCAGATAGCAAAAGAATCATTTACCATTCATTTCAAAAGTCCTTTACAAAGGGTGCTGCATCTTTATGTTCTGTGTTTCCTATTAACAGAACAAGTTAGATAAATATTTGAGCTGAGACAACACATGCAAAGCCCCTTTTATCATATCTGGAACTGATTAGTGTGTCAACACATAATAAAAATTATTCTTTTTGTGTATGAATTATCTTTCTATGAAATACTGGAGACTAGGGCTAGTAAGATAGCTCAGCGGACAAAGCACCTGTTTAGGCAAGTGCAGGAATGGGGTTCCATCCCAGGCATTGTGACGAGCTCCTCCCCCCTCCCCTCCGCCAGAGTGAGATGAGCTGGCCATCCAGAATGGGTGTGGTAGTGAATGCCTTCAATCCCAGTGCTGGGGAGGCTGAACACAGCAAGATCACTGAGTCTGAGCTGCCTAGTGAAACCCTGCACAAAACGCATTGTGTGTGTGTGTGTGTGTGTGTGTGTGTGTGTGTGTCTCTGTGTGTCTGTGTGTCTGTGTGTGTGTATGTATGTGCGGAGTCTCACTATGCAGCTCTGACTCACAGTGATCTTCCCGTTGCCTGCCTCCTATGTTCTGGGATTATAGGCATGCATTTTTTAAATGAAATACTGGAAACCTGTATACTCACAAGAAGCATCTTTTTTTTTCTCCTTCAGAAGAACCTACAATTGTCCTTTTATGTCAATGGCAAGTGGTCATAAAGAAAAAAAAACCCATAAATTTAATGCTCTTGTAGATGGCATTTTATTTTTATTAACTCTCACAT
>PVKN010012219.1:0-20955 GCA_004027915.1 Capromys pilorides
CTCCCGCTCCTATGTATGAGCAGCAAGTTAACCGCGTGACACACTGGATGAATGTGAGATTGAATAAAACCTCTTTCACCTGAGTCACTTTATACCAAGTCCATTTTGTCCTTGGATTAAAAGCTTAACTGGACAGCTGGCAGCCCTCCATGAGTGTTGGCAGATTAACAGCTGGAAGATAGGATAGAGTACAGTGCACAGTTTAAGCTTTGTTCCCAGCTAGCATTCCTCTCAAAGCAAATCCTAAGAAAACCTGAGATGATATTTATTTGGAAAGATGACTTCCAGAAGCAGTGAAAGAAAAGGGTACTAATTAAGGAGGATGTGAGAGGAAAACAATGCAGTATGTACTACTGAGGTGCCTGCTTCGACAACAGTCTGCTTTCTGTTTTTTGTCTTTTCAGACATGGTTTCACAATGCCGTTCACAATGCAGTTCAGGTTGGCCTTGAACGGGTTTTGTGGCCCAAGCTGGACTCAAGCCTGTAGCAATCTTCCTGCCTCTCTCTCAAGTGCTAGGATTACAGGCATGTGCCATCCTGTCCAGTCTGCTAGCATCTGCTTATTCTGCAACTATTTGAAAAGTTACCTGAAATATAACTCAGTATTGCCTTTAGAGGAAACAAGAAGCACTGCTCTACAGCCTCCCATCTCCTGGTGGTCAAAGATTGCAGCATGGAGCAGCAGTACCCCTGCATTTCCCTGGGGGGCAAATCCAGGGTTAGAAACAAAAACATGGGAGCAGACAATGCACAACCTGTCCCAAGAGAGGTACTGTCTGTACCCTTCAGTGCGTGAAATCTACAGAAGCCCAGTTGGAAATGATCAACACAGCCACGGATGAATTAAAAGATGAGACTGACAATACTTACAGTATGTGCAGTAGGTGTTTGCTTGATTAGTGTTATACATATATGACTAACAATAAGCTCTCACCTTTCTCTTCCCATCTCTGTGGTGCTCTGAACAGATGGGAGGCCTGAAAGCTAAAATCTTTAACAGGCACCTTGGCAAGTTTCTCCCCGCCATTCTGTTTTTTCTTAATGTCCTTTCATCTCCTAGGAAATAAGAAATGGACCATTGACCACTTTTCTGAGTGAGTGTGAGCCATCTGGAATAGCACCTGGGAGGGACGAACCACTTCATTCTCTGTGAAGCTTCTTTTAAGAAGCAAAACATGATTTAGCATGAACCACTGATTAGGAATCTCATTTCAGCTTCTTGTTCTTGTAATCACAGGACGCCCTCCCCCGTGTCCACAATTCTGTTGGGTGTGGTCACAGGTTTGCAGTGTCAACTACATATTTGTAGTTATGTTTCAGCAAAGTGGGGGAACACAAGTTGATCTTCATTATAACCTGGAATGAAGGTTTCTTCATCAATTGTGCCCTGCTTTCCTACAGGAATATATTCATCTTCTGTGTGTAGGCACATGTCTTGGTTATTTTTCTCTTGCTGCTGGGACAAAATACCCGATCTCCCAAATTAAGGAAAGAAAGGTTTATTTAGCTCAGTTTGCAGAGGTTCCAGTCCACACTCAGCTGGCTCAGAGGCAAAATGGCATATGGCAGAGGGCAGCAGTTCATGGAGGTGGAAAACAGCAAAACAAAAAGAGCAAAAGGGAGGAGCAGCAGCAAAAAAGGCAGAACAGGAAGAACTGCTGGAACACTATTAGGGATGCTGTTTGGAGAGGCTGTTGGAGCTATTGGAAGCTGCTGGTTCTCTTGGGCTGATCTGCTGGAGGGCCTTGTCATGCTGGCTTTCCCCATGAACTTTGGAGAAGCTCTGGTCCTTATCTTGAGCAATGCTTCTTGGCTCCAGAAGGGAAGATGGTGCATTGCTCAGCCTCATGGAGAAGCTTGTCATCTTAGCTCTCCTGATGGGAACTCAGCTTTCCTTATCACTGGAGGCGCTTGGGACCTCAGTGTTGCTGAGGATGGCTGTGGTACATTCAGGTGAGCTCTGCTCCTTAACCTTAAGCATTGCTTCTTGGTTCCAGCTCAGATCTCTCAGCCTGCTGGCACAGATCCTTCATCCTGCTGGCATAGACTTCCTAGGTTTCACCACTGACTTTGGGCCTTTACAGTACAGACCTATGGCCTGCATATGACTTTGTTGTGGGCTCTAGGCCTCCAGATGGACTTGTTCAGAGGCACTGTTATGGGCTCTAGTATTTTAGCTGTACTCATGCAGGATATCAAGATCCAGGCCTTCAGCTGGATTTAGTGCGTAGTGTGTGAATAGATTTCCTGCATTTCTTGTACATGATTCTTGGGTAGTTCCTTACACAACAATATTATAAAATGTGTCTTGTATTCTATTATTCTCCTTGCTAAAGCCCTAAACCATGACAGCATATATGGTTAGCTGTCGGGCTTCTCATTCAAAAGGAAGTGATAATCCTCTTCTTTGCTCAGCTGCTCTTAAAGTCAGGCTCCAAGTTTGACAGACAACTCAGGATGGCTACTTTGCTTGTTATTGTCTGGCATGAAAGCCTTCACCTCACTCCTGGAAACTCAGAGAAGAGCAGTATGATGCTCAGACAGTACAATACTCAAGGTTCTGCAAACCTACACCTGACTTAGTTCTGCCTTGCAGGGCAGTGTGTGGTGGGGCCCTTCCTTTTGGCCTTTCAGTTAAGAGTTTTTACTAGCTGGTCTGCGGCACAAAGCCACTCAGGATTCAGGGAGGGAAATGTGTTTTGCTAAGGATTTTGTTGAAGTCAGAATTTAAGAGAAAACATCAAAAATAGTTTCACCTAGATTTGGTAGCAGAGTACTTTTATTTATGGTGAATAATTGCTTAAGTTCGCCCTTCTAGTCATTGAATTGACTAATGGATCATATTCTCTTTGTTTTAAATGATGGAAATACCAACTTTTTAAAATGTTCTTATCTATGGTAGATTTTAGGGAGTTGATCCCATATGTAGTGTTATTGTTTGTGTCTAGTTGCCCTCCCAAAGCCTCATGCAGTCACTGGGTGGCTTCACTGGAGTTTGTCATTAATTCATGATCCAGTGCTGGGATTATAGGTATGAATGCTGCTGGGATTATGGGGAAGAGTGCTACGCCTTCCCTGGGGTGGGTAATCTGCATAACAATGCAAGGAGAGGGGAGAGGCTAGCTAGCAGCCCGAGTCACTGCTCCTCCCTTTGGTTCTTCACTGTTCTCCACCACCGTGAAGTGCTGCCCTCTGCCACGTGCCACTCTGCCTTGGAGCCAGCTGTCTATGCACTGAAACCTCCACTAACTGTGAGCTAAATAAACCTTTCCTTCTTTAATTCTGGGTGTTGGGTATTTTGTCTCAGCAATGAGAGAAGAGTAACTGAGATACATGGCGTTATCTTATCTGCCCTGTCCTCATTTTTTTATGTTCTATTTTTATCTTTTTATGCAGTTTTATATTACTATTATACGTCTGTACTATGTATATGTATGTATACATATGTGTATTTTTTCAATATAAAATTGAGAAAATATAGAAATTTATAAATAAAATTTGCTCATATTTTTATATAGAAGATTATCATTATATGTTGATACAATTTTAAGATATTTATATATTTGATTTATTTTCTCTATGTATCTATAGTTCTCTTTGTGTTTTCCATCTATTCGTCCATGTATTCCAGATGTCCTTGAATAAGTAGACTTTATTTCAACATTCGTTCTATGAGCTGTGAAAGCAGCAAGCTTCTCAGTTACTACTGATATCCAGGGTTTTATCATCTCATGCTTCTGTCTGTCTCCAGCTTTTCCATTTGTGGGGGTGATCCCTGTCTGTGGGCTCTGTGTCTCCACCACATATCAGTGGAGATGTCAGACTCATTTTCTTTGCTAAAGTTCAACGCAGAGTCACTCAGGCCAGGACTTGGAGGAAAATACCTAAATTCTATAGCTGAATCTAAAGATTAAGTGCTCAAACATTTTTCTAAAATTAATCAAAATGGATTTCTTTTTTTATTTCTTAACTTTGTTTTTCCCTCTGGGTCTTTTTTTTTAATCACACACAGATACTGACAAAAGAAGTTAAATCTTTTCTCTTTTTCTTTTTGGCAAGGCAGGTTGGTGGTCTCATACGTACTCATGTGTCCAAGGGCTTCTAAATTGTCTAGAGCATTAGGGGAAATCCTTAAGCCAAACAGGACCTACCGACCAGTCTAATCAAGCTGCTCCTGGGTTAGAGGAAGCCCAAGCTAAAGGTTCAGCAATACAGGAAGGCCTGGCTATGACCCACACGGGCAGCAAATAGATGCACAAAGGAAATGATGATTTTCTCCAGAGCTGGATCACACAGAATGGGGGTATCCACCGTTTTGCTATATTTTATTTTTATTTATTTATTTTGTGGCTGGCTCAGCCCACACAGGGGGTGGGGCTGATACAACATGTGGGGCCAGGAATCGAACCATGGTCCCTGCACTTTCCTAAGCTTTCCTAAGCAGGTGCTTTAGAATGCTGAGCTATTCTGCAGCTCTCTCCTACTATTAATGATGACTCAAAGTTGAGAAGGCTTCCTTAGCATTGCTGTAGGAACACCTGAATCTTGGTGAGTCCCAAATCTTTTAGCCTCAGGCTCAGCAGTCCTAAGAGGATGTCAGGGAAGATAAATGACTTTTGTTTAAGCAAATTTCATAGAAATATGATCACAGCATAATGTTAAGTGAAAGAAAACATATTCCTAAATAACTATTATTGGACTGGGGAGATGGCTTAGTGGTCTAAGTACCTGCCTGGCAAGTGCGAGGTCCCAGATTCAAACCCTAGTACTGTATGCTGTGCTGGCTCCAGAACCTTGGTGTGCTGTGCCAGCCACTGACACTGGGTGTGGTGGTGCATTCCTGTAGTCTCAGCCCTGGGGAGGTTGAGACAGAAGGATCACTATGAGTGTGAGCTGCATAGTGAGACCCTGTACCAAGTAAATCAGTCAATCAACCAACCAACCAACCAACCAATCAGTCAATCAATCAATTTTTAAGAAAACTATTATCCATCATCTATCATTTACCTATTATCTATCCATCTATCTTCTATCTAGTTCAATATCATTTGTGTAGAAAATGTATGCACGTTTATATACACACATTTTAGGTGTATATATGATGTTTATACACATATTATTTTAGATCTGAAATGACATAAAATAGTAAAAAAGTGCTTTTAGTTAGGAAAAAGTAACTATTTCACTTTTTAATTTAAAAATTTTATATTGAGTTCTGTTAAGTGACTATATGCTACTTTTATAATTTTACTTTAAAAAGTATTTGTATTTGAGGAGAGGAGAGGATATGTCCCAAATTATTTTGGTTATTAGAAATTACATAAGATTTGCTTCCTTCTTTCTAATTTTCTTTTCTCAGGATCATCTATTACATTTGTGGTGAAAGAATGATTATAACAGGAAGAGTAAGGTCAATGTGACCAAGGACAACTGACAAGAATAATTAGTTGGCTAGACACCAGGCTCCCCACTTAGGATACACACTGGGAAGTACTTTCCCTACAGGCTCTGTGGCTTGGGGGCTGGTGGCCACCTAGGTTCATCAGGCTTAGGAACTCTGCCAAGCTCTGAAGGGTTAAAGAAAACAAAGTGAACCCTGAACCTAAGCCCAGGAGCTTATGCTTATAACTGGACGTGTATAAGGAACGTGGAAACAGTAAACACCAAGGAGTTTGTTTTGTTTATTTATTTTTACAAAATGTATTTGGTACAGGGTCTCACTATGCAGCTTGAACTTGTAGTGATCTTTCTGTTTTCAGCCTCCCAGTGCTGTGATTACAGGTGTGTGCCACTATGCCTGCTCTTAATTGCTGGCTCTGGATTCCTGGGGGTGAGGTTGGCATTGCATGTGCTACTGGGGATCAAACCCTGAACCCTGCACTTGCCTAAGCAGGTGCTTAGTTCACTGAGCTATTTTTCCAGGCCCTAATTATTTATTCTGACTGTCTAGAAAATAGAGACCTTATGTATCCTTGAAGACTGGCTTGTCCCTTTCCTCTTGAACTCCTCTCTGTCCTTCTCTAACAGCTATGGCATTTAACATAGCACTTGTCCAACTTCAGCCTGTAGCGCAGTCATCTGGGATACTTGTTAAGCATGCAGACTCCTGGCTCCCGTCCTGTGCCTATTAAACATATGAACATGTGTTTCCCAGGCACAACAGTGTAGGTGACCTGTACATCACACTTTGAGATTGGAGCATTAAAGGCTGCATCAAACATGAATAGTTTGATGTTTAGTATTCAAAGGAAAATTGAGAAGGGTCACCCATTTCAAGAGGCAGAATCCCTACCCTTTGATTCTGAGCATTCCATGTAACTACCTTTGTCTAGTGGGACATTACAGTTATAAGTTAAGCAAAGGTTAACAAAACATTTTGCAGCTGGGCTTTCTCTTTCATGTTCCTACTGTCACCAGAAGAAGCATATGTGTAGGTTAGTTTGTTGGTCTCACTGCAGGAAGATCAAACATACATAAAGTAGAGTGTACCAACTAATGCACAAAGCCTAGAATAAAGCCATTGCCCAACTCAAAATCGATCCCAGCTGAGATGGGATGAACTCTGCCTTCTGAAGTTGAGGTCCAGCTGACTATTATAAAAGATCATTGTTTTAGGTCACTGTGTTCTGAAGTGAGTTATTCTGCAGCAATAAGTAACTGATACATCTGGGTAGATCGTGTAGACCTTGGCACTGTGATGTGGTAGGAATTCAAAACAATGTGCTTAAAAGTTACATTTTTTTGTTATATAGGTCTTGCTTTACCTTAGTCTCAACTATCTGGCAGCAAAGTCTAACCACGAAGTATAAAAAGTAAAGCCATATTAATATGCTGAGCTGTAAAAGGCTCAACAGCTTCCAACATTGCCAGTTGTGCTGATAATCCATTACTGTTATGGATTATTGGATTATGTATACAGCTACTTTCTCTTAGTTCAATGATAAAGATTTGTACTATCTTGTGTTTATACAAGATGTCATGTCTGCATCTTGTACTCTGAACAAATACTATGAAGACAACAATATGCAATGTATTACTTAGTGTAACTGTCTTACTAACCTGTTGTGAAACTGTCTCATTGCTATTTCGTTCTCATTAAAATAAATGAAAAAAGACTCATCTCAAAACAATATGCTTAACAAATGTGCATGTGGTCTAATGCCAGAGATCTGTAGATGATGCTCCAGAAACACTGCATCACGCCCAGTCCTTTCTATCATTTCTGTGTATGCTCATGCAAAATCCCTTGATATTTACTGACCCTCAACTCTTTCATTGACAAAGAGATGATAATATGTCTTTTCTGTGTTGTAGTTATAAAAATTTATAATATAAATAAATATAAATAAACCTAGTTGATTCTAGGATTCATTTTCCTTCCACCTCAGTTTGTTCCCATCTCATGCCCATCCCACGTCAGGAAGACACCAGTGCGAATATCTTAGGAAAACATGAATCTCAGGGTCACAGCTTTATTGTATAGATTTTTAACACAGCCATATTACAAACATTGTCAGGGGACATTTACAAGAATAAATAAGATGGACTTGCAGGTGTAAAAAGATTACATGTCACTGTAATGTACAGTCAAAAATATATCTGATATTCATTGACCTGACATTATTTACCTTCTTTTTTTTTTTTTTTCTTTTAAGCTGGAATTGGAAAGAAAAATGGAAACAAAAACATTGACCACACAATGCTGGCTCCTTTTAGAAGTTGATTTATTTTGTTTTCTCTTTGCATACGTGCTTTATCTATCAAACACCCAAACTGTACAAGCACAGGCCATTGGGATTCTTGGAGGAGGCTGCAAATAATGTGGAGACTTTGGTCTCATGTGAAATCACCTGCCGCAGTGTTATGAAAATGTCAGCCTCCATGGAGATGAGTGGGGACTGCATGATATCTGTTAGTCAGCTGTGACGGTGACTAGTGACCAAAGCAGTGGTAGAGTTCCCAAGTCTACCTTTGATTGGCCACTAGGAAACAGAATGAAAAGAGAAGATAAAACAGTGCATTCAAGTCTGACTACCAATGTGGGTTATCTTGGGTTAACCTGAGGAAACCAAAGATCCCTCTAGTGATGAAATATATGCACTGGGGATGTTTAAAATCTTGGGTCCCCTGTGTCACTGTGCTTTTGACATCTGTGCCAACAGGCCTTGAGTGGGGCATTGGGGTAGAATTAACTTTGGAGATAATGAAAATGGTAAGTGAAGCCCTGCTCTGGGTCATGCTTAAACCTTTATTTGGTCTGGCTATGCTGGTGGCCCCACTGGCTAGTGGATTCTTATCAGAGAGCTCAATGGACATCAAGTCTATGGTAAGCAGCTGCTTTTATCTGGCTTAGGGTGTGCTAGTAACCAAGCCTGGATGAGCCATGGATTTGTGGCCAGAGTTGTATCTTGGCCAGTGTGTTAGGCTTCCATGGGAGAGCAGAAATCTTTGACCTACACAAATGAAGCATGACTTGATTGCAGGTATAAATGAGCTCATGCATGATCCCAGCTTCACAGGGTGTCACTCACCTAAGATGAAAATGACTGAAAAACAACCTCAGCAGTGCTTCTCCTGCCCTCAGGAGACACCTGGGACCTGATGGACAGCTACTGAGTTGACCAGCTCATCCTTGTGGGCAGTCAGCAAGTTCTTCCTTAGAGCTCTAAGTTTCCCTCATTGGTACTGGTTCCATTCACAGGACTAGCAAACTGTGCTTGACTTTATCCAATAATCTGAAGTCCTGCAGAAGATATGGACACTTGTATCTTGGCTGACCATCGGAAGCCTGATTTTACTTAGAATGACACTGCTTTGTGCACCTTCCTGGCCAAACCTTCAGAAAACTTTGGGGATGTTGACCCAAAGCAAACCTTACACTATTAATCTTTCATGGGCTGAAGTAAAGTAGGGTGGACTATGAGAGTGTGTCAGACCATCACACAAGGCCTACCAATTTGTATTTATAAACCCAAAGGCACTGAAGTACTTGTACAACATTCAGTGTTGCAGTTTTACCAGTTTATTCCTTCCTTCTACTCTTCCCCTGAATCCAACTCATCAAAGAACCATGAACTACATGAACTACCCTGAGATCCAGGCTTTCATACTCATACTTTCTTACCCATGACACCAAAGCCCCTTGCTTTCCTTTCTCTGGGTATTCCAATCAAGAACCAAAGTCTATAACCTATCACCCAGAGCTGACCTCAGATACACAGGGAAGCTCCCCACCCCAGAAAAGACTTAAAGCTCTTTCCCATAGATCCTCTTCCATCCCGACTCTTGCTGTATCCCTAGAGAACCACTAACAAGCTCTTAGATGGATAGCATGCCACACTTGAAGGGTTACCACTGTGAATACGTGAATACTGACTGACTTCTCTTGGAGACCGAACATTCAGGGCTGGGCCTCATAAGTGAATATGTTCCTTTTGATACATTTTTCTATCTCTTTTGAAGTAGGGCAAGAAATATGAAAGAGATGATTTCAATCTCTCCAAAGCAGTTGAACAGCCTGTCATGCAAAAGTGTTTACCAAAAAACTAAGTGTGTTTATGTGCATAGCTATGGCAGAGATAACTCCTCTGTACATCTGGAAATCAGATATATGACCCTGAAATATGTGTCAGAGAAAATTGGAGCTGGCTGTTTACCACTGACCTCTTTTCTTGCTGCTCAGAGAATGTATGGTCTCAAAGACAGATTCTTGGTAGATGAAGCCAAAATTCTGTATTTTGTAATTTCTCAATACATAGACACAGAAAACCCCTGAAAGAGTGTCTCTGAATGGGAGTACACAAACAAGACTGAATCTCAGATGTTTGTTTCTAGTTGGATTTACTTTTCTTATTTCTCCGCTCTACCTAGCTGTGATTTGGAGCTGGCCAGAAACTGAGAAGAGGTTCATGATGGTTTTGTGATGGGAAAGATAAGTCAGGATGTCAGGGCTTTAAGATGCCGTGTTCTGTTCTGTGACGTACTCTTTAGCTTTGGTTGGCAACTTGTCTGTCCCTGGTGATTTTGGCCTATTACTATCTATTGACTTTTTGGCTTAGGGTCAATGTCCTGCTTATGCTTACTCTTGACTCCACCTTTGTCTTCCACAGCAAGCTCAGATGTAACTTGTTGCTGATGGCTTATCTGGCTAGCCTGGGAGTGGCCAGGTGCAGACTACAGAAAGGTGACTTTCTTCATTCTGTGCTTAGGCAGCAAGGTCCAAGGCAATGACCATCTCCTTCAACATTTCTGAATCTGGGCTGGGCAGTCTCAGATTCAGAGATGACATGATAAGCAGCAGGCTATTCCTACCTGGGCTTCACTTCTCTTCTCTGTAGAAGCCTTGCTAGACTGATACTCTGTGTACAGGGCTTGCCCTGGAGTGGTGGAGGCGTGGATTCTGGTAAGGATACACATTAAGACATAAGTATGACCAGAAGTAGAAGATAAAAAACACGACTGGTCAGAGTAAAAATGGCGCTCACCTTTCACTGAGAATTTTTTCCTCCCAATGCTGCACGCTCACCCTATTTCCTCTCTGCCAGGCCATAGAAGTGACCAAACAGTCCACAAGCATCGTTGACTCTAAGGGTTCATTGGCTTCCAATTTTCTGGCCTTGTCTTCCTGCTTACTGACCCCCAAATCTACTTCACATAACCTGCCTGAGCCTTGCCAGCTCTGCCTGCTTACATTTCCACAAGTTGTTTGGCTTTCCATTCGCTAGCCAAGAAGTGGCAAGGAAAGGGTTCAAACCAAAGACTGATTCCTTTCCACCATCACTGTGTCATTCGCCAAATGATGCACTGTGCCCTACTACTCTGTGATTCCTGGTAGTACCCCTCCAGAGTATTGTATTTTGTAGGAACACATGGAATGTATATTAAGGTAAATTGAAAGGCTGTCTAGACCCCCAGGCCCTTATGTAAAATATACGCACTGAGTTGCCTACATTAGCAAACATGGGGCTTTACCTAGCCAACAGGCACCTCTTTCTAGAAGCCCTGCATCCAGGAGTCTGTTGTCTAATGCTGCATCCTGCTTCCTGTTTCCTTTGAGGGCTTTGTGGTATTACCCCTCACCATGCCAGATCAGCAAGTCCTCCTCATTCTACTCTGTTAAAGGGTTCTTTCCAGCACCCAACTGGAAGAGACCTTAGTTGAACTTAACTTGAGAACAGTGAGGACAGGATCTCCCATACCGAAGGATCTGCTTAAGGAAGGCGAGGTGGTTTGGAGCTTGAATCTGGAATTGGCTTTAGGGGGGAAGTGGCAGACCAGTTATTATGTGATATTATTCTCTAGGGTTCATACACTTAGACTGAGCAGATCAAAACTACATAGGATGCATATTAAAAAAGTATTTGTAGAGTCATGTTGAAACTTTTCAGTTTAAATTAGGAAGTAGAATGCAAATAGTGCATGAATTATTAAAATTGAGACTGTAAGGGAATTTTGTACTTACCATTGGCTTTGCTGGGCTTACCAAAATCCTGAGTTACCTGTTACCTGTTCCACTCTAGTCTTTGCTCTTATGAGTAACCCCAATGGGAAAACCTGAGAAACATGGTAGAAAAAATGTTGCCTTTTGATCAGAAAAAAGTTTCATTTCTGGTTTGCTTATTTAGTAGGAGTGGAGCTATGGGCAAGTGATTTCCCCCTGGGAGCCTGTTTCCTTAGTCAAGTGACAATAGGGTAATCACAAGTACTCTTCTGAAGATTGTTGGAAGAAACAAGTCCACATATTAGAGACCCCAGCTCAAGGTCAGCCAGTTCCATTTGATGTTGATCTCTCATGGGCCATTGTTCAGGCCACCTGTACAGAGGAGGCCAACACCCTAAACCAAGCTGGTGTCTTCCCATAAAGAGAGACTTGCTGTGGCTGCCCAGAGGCCCCAAGGTCCTTGGCTGGCCCAGGACTATGAGTTTGTTTGGCCTGAATCTGAATCTGAATCTGAATCCGAATCCGAATCCGAATCCAGGCCATACACACACATAAGGCAGGGACAGTTTCTGGTTTCTTATTAATTCTTTGCATCTTCTCCAGATGGGGTCCCACAAGAAAATCTTTGCTAAGGGAGGGCACTCTTTCTCCTTGGCAACTCGTAAGACAGTGCACTGCTATTGTGGAGAGCATTCACGCTGTTTTCCTGTGCTCATAGAAGAGTGAGCCTACCTTGTTACTAAAGTAAAGTGAGGACGTATCTGGAGATGTTCACTTGAGAGATTTCCTGGGCAAGTTATTATAAATTCTGGGTACTGCTGTCTGACCTCCTCCAAGCCCTGCCATACCGTCCTTCTGTGGGAACTTAGAGAAGTAATCTCCACACCGAAGCCTTAGTTCCTTTTGTGTACACAAGGCTAAAACCAGCTCACTATCCTGCCTTCTTTGGAGAGTGGTTGAATTGTGACAAAATGAAGGAATAAGTTGGCCTTGTTGGATTAACCACCTAAACCCGAATTTTTGTAAGTTTCCTTCTCCTTGAAGCCACCCTTTAAATTTCTACCATTTTCAATGATGGAGGACTCTCTCATTTTTATCTGGCATCTATTTCACCCTTTCATGAGCAGAACAAATCCTAGCATCTGTGTTAAATAGCTCTGTATTTGCCTGTCTGAATGAGCCAAGATCTCAGGAAATAGGAGATGACAGGCTAATATGCCATGCTGCAGGCTCCTGGTGGCTGAGAAAGCCAGTGGGGCAGTGGGAGGAGCCAGAGGAAGCCAGCAGGACCAGTGGGGTTGGGGCCCAGAGATCTGCTCAAATATATTTGGGAAGAGGCCATCAAAGGGGAAGAGCAAGTTAGTCCCAGGGGTCCTTTGCCTGCCTTTGCTTTGCGATTTCTTTTTGAACTTCCCAAGTGACAGACCTTCCTTGATCAAGCCTGGTGTCCCTGGACATCCCGACAGCTCTAGAGCCTACACCAACTGACGTAGCTTTCACGAGCTGCTTTAATGTCCCGTCTCAGTGCACTTGGAGGCCTGGCTTGCTGACCCTGCTCTGTGGTAAAGCAGAGATCCCGATCTCTTACAGGAACAGCAGCTCATGATCCACTGAGTATTTTGTTCCAGCCACAAAATAATGAGCAGAAAGACAAATAGATACAATATTTAAAAAATAGCACGCATAGGGGGATGTTTTCACAGTGTCTGATGAAAGGAGAAGAGGCAGCCCCACTGGCCTCTTCAGCACTGGGGTGAGCACATCACCATGAAGCTCTGCTGGTTTCCTGCTGACCACAGGACAACATCTGCACTCTCTGCAGGGCACCCGTCTTCCTGACCCTAGCTCACTTCCTGCCGTTCCTCCTGTCCTGCTATGCTCCTGCTGGGCTGACCTCCCATCATCTGTCCTTCCCCGGTGCTTCTTTATGCTTCTTAGCCATTGCACACCCATTGGTGGGAATTTCCTTTTCTTCCTTTCCGTACCTACTGACACCCAGCTGGAATGAACGCTACTTCCTGTAGGGGGCCTTAGGCAATGTGAGGCTTTCTTGTACATAGGCCCATCTAGCACTTGCATATGCCTCTGTTATTGCAATGTGATCCAATTTCTCCAGTACGCATTGAGCCTTTAAGGACACAAACAATGCCTTAGTGAATTCGGTGCTGTTCATACCCTATTCAGGGTTAGACCAGCCTGAAAGATGGCATTTCTTAGATCTCAGGATACCTCAGTCTATCAGACATTGTACCTAAGCACTGGCTAGAGACTAAGGTAGAGAGTGTCCCTGTCTGGTTCCCTCACAGCTCAAGGGAGTAGAGGAATTGTTTTTCACTGGAAGAAGAAATTAGATGAAACTAACTTTCCAGTGTAACAGGGAATGAGTTACTAAAATATATCTGAAAAGTGGGGATTCCCAAAAGAACTAGAGAAAGAAAACTAAATTTCTATTCACTAAGTTCTCTGCTCATAAATTCCTAGCCTTATTTCTCTTCCATTAAACAGTTGTTTCACTGAGAAATTATGAAGAAAACAGTTCAGAAAAACTTCTGTTATCTTTTCTGCCTTGTTGGAGTCTGGGATTCCATCATTTAGAGAGTTTCCTCCATTTCCACAAATGTAAAATGAAGATGAACAGAGCTCCCTGCTGGGGGTAGTGAGACTACGTGTGACATCCCATGGAAGGTGCCAAGCATGGTGCCTGGCACAGCGGAGATACTTAGCAGATGCTGCTGCTCCCTTTCCTAGAATCGCTCGTGTTTGGGCAAGGCCCAGAGTTCCAGGCCTAATCCCCTTGAGCTATTTTAAACCAAAGCATGCCTGGATCCACAATGGCCTTTTGCAAGAGACAGACTAGCTTTCTCTGGGAAGGAGCTCAATTTTGAGATCCAAATTATGCTCAAAGCTAGTGCTGTCTATGTCCCAGAAACCAGGGACCATTTTCTGACTAGCCTCTCCCTCCCTCGCTCAATTGGCTGTACTCTTCCAGGTGGCACCCTTTCAAGGACATAACCAGATACTTCAGTAGGCTCAAAGGATGTCTCATAACTATACTTTCAAACTCTCACTTTATCTTTTTGACATAATAGACTAAGATTTTACACCCTCAAAGACAAGTTTCTTTGCACATACACTTGGGAACATAATCAAATCTTATTTTCTTCATCCCTCCCAGAGGAAGCTACCACCAAGGAAACACAGGGGTTACATTGCACAAGCCAGTCAGAGCCCTGCACTAGGCTGGTCCCTTTTACAAAGGAAAGGAGGAACAACGACATTCCCCAGTACCAGCCCCTCCCAGAGACCACAACAAAGGAAAGAAAATCTTTTATGGAATTGCGATGTGGGCAGAGCTGGCTGGTCAGTGAATGACAGTCACGGCTTGGGCCGGCGAAGGGGTACAGAATGGTAGTGGGCTGAGCCCCATGCAGATTAGGTGTGAGGTTGAGGAGGAGCCTCTGCTGTTGTCCAGGGTCCGTTCTGAGGCCGCCCTGATCCAGATGAGCAGGTGTCTGGCTTCAGAGACCTCTGAAGGAGATCGCAAGGGGCATCACAGCAGTGACTTCCAAAATCCCATTCTTACAACTGCATGGAAGAGTTCACATTTTCAACACTCCCAAGAGAAGGAGGGCAAAGGGTGCTGGCCGGCACTCACTCCCCAGCACCTGCACAGCTGGCTCGCCATGAGATTCACAAACTCAGAAAGGACAAAAGCAAGAGGTCTGGGAACCACAAGTCCTGGGCCTTGTTTGTGGGTGCTCTTTCTTCTGTGTGGCCCCAAGGTTGTGGCTGACCAAGAGTGGGAGGGAACCTAGGCTTGCGAGGGAAGCATCTCCCACAGCTACAGGAGGCCTCTCAGAAGGCGCAGAGCCCATCACGGAACACAGAGCCACGAGTTTTCTTTTGAAGTTAGGCAGGGGGCCACCTCTGAGTCCCTGAGCCCAGTCACAGCGATTCAGAGAAAAAGAGGTGTGGCCACGGCTGCCACTCTGGCAGCTTTCTCCATCCCCTTGGGCTAAAAGGAGTTTAAATATTCCAGTGCCACCTCGTATACAAATTTATACTGTTCCTAGGAGGAGGAGAGGAACAAGAGAAGAGGAGAGGGATAAAAAAGAAAGGGAAGACACATTAGATGAAAGATAAGATTTGGGAGAAAATTTTATCCACATTCGTACTAAAAATCAACAGGAAGTAATCAGTATCTGGACATGTTTCAGTGTTGTGCTTCAGGCGTCTCTACCTCCGAGTTCTTAATACCCATTTGGGATAATTTTCTTTATTTTTAGGATTTTGTTCAACAGTGCTCCCAGGAATATGTTAAAAATGCAGATTCTAACTAAGTGAGTCTGGGGAGGGACCCAAGAGCCTGCATTTTTAATCAACTCTCAGGTCTTGAGGATGTTGCCTGAGAGCCACATTCTGAGTAGGGTCTCAATCTGAGTGGGACCACACTTCGAGTGGATTTAACGATTTATCTTCAAGTTCTTTACATACAGTCTGTTTCTACCATTGCACAAAATCTCATCATATTGGGCTCAGCCTTTGCACTTTCTTTACTATCTTCTTTCTGTAGCATCCTAGTTCAATGCTTTATACTATAAAATGAACATAAATGAATTAGAATAGGTGTGGACTAAACCAGGTGTGGTGGAACATGCCTATAATCCCAGTGCTGGGGAGGCTGAGACAAGAATATCACTATGAGTCCAAGCTATGCAGCAAGCCTCTGTACCAAATAACTAAATAATGTTAAAAAAATTAAAAAAGTAGGTGTGGACTGAATTGAAACTATAATTCTTATTCTTCTAATCCAGAATTTCTTCTCTTAACCCTGAATTCAGGACATTTTCCTAGGGAATGGGCAGACAGTCAAATAAGACAGGTATACTGGGATTGATATGTGGATTTCTCTGCAGGAGAGAGAGAGAGAGAGGTGTGGGTAGGACTGCAAGGGGGAGACATGGGCAGACAACAGCACAGGCAAAGGGCAGAGACTGGATACGCAGCATTTAGCTCTTGAAGAATTTTACTAGTTGGTACCATTTTCTTTTAGTCCAAGGAACTACACTGAGGTCCTGGCTGTGGAAGAATAGTTCTGGGGACACTAACCAGGGTCTCCACCATGTTGGACTTGTTATTCCGCAGTGTTTTCACGATGTGGAACACGTCGATGATGTTTTGCTGCTGGATCATCTCACACACGCTGCAGATGGCACAGAAGGTTCCACTGCGGCCTCCCCCATTTCTAGACACAGAGAGAATAGGTCAGCCACGTTCCTGTCCTCCCCTCCCTGGCACATCACGTTGCAGTAGTGAGGAGTGGCTGCCCTGGTAAGTGCAAGGCATGGCACTGCTGAAAGCTGTAGCCTGAGCCTTGTGTTTTGGCTGGAATCTCATTTGGGCCAGGGAGCTTCTTTCATCTTGGACAAGTTGCTTCCTTTGTCTGACATCCTCTTTCATACACTAAGGCATAGGACTAGAGGACCCCTGAGGGTTTAATTAGCTTATGTTTCCTAGGCTCTAGGAGCATGTGACAGTCACTCTTGGAGCACCTACCCAAACTTCCACCACAGGATGGCATTGTGGCTTGGGACCTGGGGTACCCACAGCTTTGTCTAAAAGCATGCAGTGGTTCTAGCTACATATCCTGTGAAGATAATGGGAGGTTCCAGGTGCTGTTTCTCCTCCCACATCTTCTTCTGGGAGCAGCCCAGTAGCAGCCAGCCAGCCAGCTTCAGCCCAATGGTCCTGGGGGTTGTATATGGAAATACTTGGTCTCTACATGTACATCTTCAAGTCAGATCTTACCAATCTTGAGAGTATGAATACTGTTCTTGGCAATGCCATCTTTCTGTTACTCCTTTTTCTGAGGCCCTATAAATCATCTTCATAGAAACATCCCTCAAACTCCTTGTAGAAAGTTCCTTTAGGAATCCACCTGATTCCAAACTCCTGGGCATGTTTATAAGCACAGCTAATGATTTCCTATATTGGGCTGTGTCTAAAGCACATCTGGACAGAAACTAAGGCACTCAGTCAATTTCTCAAATGTTTTATCTACAGGACACCTACCAAGCAGATGTTTCAAGTACAGATAGCTGCCCTCCCTTTACTGACTGGTGGCTTCTTTTCAGTGACTGTTATGGGGCCCAGGACCCCCAAAGATAGCCACATTTCTGTTTGTGGGTAACACTCCTGTGATTTCCCATAGCTCAAAATGCTAGTCACCTTCACTAGGGCAGGTATAGATAAAAAGATACTTCTGTCAAAAAGAGCAGGCTAAAAATGAGAGAGGAGGAAGAATTCCTGGGAGGGGGGAATCAGTTTTTCTGAAGCTTCAATAATAAAGCCCAAAAGGACCTGGAGAGAGGATGCAAAAGTCTCAGGGCCTAGTGGAACTGGTGGTTTTGTGCTACTCCTAGGGCAATTTGAATGAGTGTGAGGGAACTGGAGAGAGCAAGGCCGAATTGCTGAGAGTCAGCTGTCACATTCTGGACAGAGTCAGGTTCTCATAGCCAATGGCACCCACCAGCCTGAGACACCCACAGCACACTACACATCACTTTCCTGGACTCTACTTGGGGATCTGTATCTTTTGAAATGGTTTTGTTACCTTTAAACTCTAAATATGCATGGTGTATTTAAGCTCTCTGGCTTTCCTGGCATGCATATGCACTGCCTATTTGAAAAAAAATTGAACAACTAGTTGCTTTTGAAAACACTCAATTTTGACATACGTGAGATATTAGTAATGCCCTCATGAGCTCCAGAAATGACTTTAAAAGGGGAAAGATTTGGTTCAAATTACCTGTAACATACCGTTTTTAAGTGGGGGCATCTCAGTCACTTATCCCCAAGTCATTTAAATTCTAAGAAACAAAGTGAGTAATTGAGAATCAGACATTCCACACAAAACTTTTAAGGCTGCAGATTTGCTATGGGTCTGAGATCTGTGCAGGACCCTTGTCTCTGGTCTCTTTATACTCTTAGGTAGATGCTGATGCTTGCTCTCTAAAGTCATTTCCTTTGTAGCATTTGCATGACATAATTGTGACACTGTCAATATCTCTGTTGACAGACATGTAGTTCATATTTTCTGCTTCTTATCAAAGCACTGCAGGATCTAAAGATGATCTAATTCTACACACCCAGTGGGAAAATGATAAAATTGAGGGTCACCAAATAAGTGATTTTCCTAATGCTGCACATCTTGTCAACCACAGTCCTCTAAGGTTCCAACTTTCACTGAGCATAATGACATTGGGGTCCATTTGCTTGTGCTGGGCAGATTCTAGGACACAAGTAAAAGCTCCAGTTCATAACAGTAATGGAGACATAAACACTAGTTGTAAGGCACTGTGGCCTTGTCACAGCCCTTCAGAACAGTGTCTTGCTTTCATGCTTTCTGTGTCCCCATGTGCCCACCAAGCTCGCAGCAGATGTCATAGAGGCTGTCTTTAGTTCACTCAGAGGCAATGTCAGTCCGAGCATGGTACATTATCTAAGAGTCCAGTGACCACAAATCACAGCTCCTCTCTCAACTGGCTGATCCCTGACCCTGTTTGAGCTTTAGTTACCTCTCTACGAAATGATAATATCTACCTGGCAAATGGAATGAGATGGTTCGCTTAAAATATTGGGCTTCCATCAAGCTAACTTAATGTCTTCTTTTTCAGGAACTAATACAGGGGGGTTGGGCCAGAAGGTCCTACCATTTTCGGAGCTTGCTTGTAAGTAGCAAGATACCTCACATTTCCTCCTGAAGAGTGGGGTATACCTCTAGTTTTGAAGCATTGGGAGTAATGGTCTGTTTCCATCATGTTTTGCATCAATAGTGGTATGTCACATAAAAAGTTTACCATGACTAGAGACCTCAGCCTATCAAAGAACTGGAACTCCTTTGAATGCATTTAACTTTGGTATTTATAGGATTTAAGATATGGTGTAGCCAAACATGCCTGGGACTGGTGTGTGTGGTCAGTAGCACCCTTATATATGCTCTTCGACTCATTATCTCATTGTGTTGGAGATATTCTCATAATACTCACAGGCAGTGGACTACAGTGCGTCCCTCCCTCCCATCATACTGCTCCTGCCACTTCTCCAGCCTCCGGGCCACTTTGAGCAGAGAGCGCTTGGAGGGCGGTGTGTCCCGGTAGGCAGGCCAGCCAATGTACTGGAGGTGCTGCACTATACGATATCCATCCTGTGGCTGAGAGCAGAGGGCTTGTTAAGATCACTGTGTAAGGTTGCAGGCCATCCACACACCCTCAGGGTTGCCACCTACTGCAAAACAGACTAGATGGGCTCTAAGTCCTGTCATCATGGAAGTGCCATAGACCATCCTGGTACCTAACATTATACCTTAGTGTACAGCAATTCTTTTCTCTCTACCTGGAAAATTTCTCCTTAGTCATCAAAGCCTAATTTTGGTATCCTTTTCTTTATAGACACTATCCCCGACTCTAGTGGGCAGAGTTCTATCTTTCTGTGGTTCATATGTCAAAATATATCTCAACTTCCCATTAGATAGTGAACTCTAAGAGTAGAGACTGAACTCCACTCACCCTGGGCTCCCAGTCTCTACTGGCCATCATTTCATGGATACTACTTTATTTCCTTGAGTCCAGCATTCCTCTATTCCACCAATGAGTATATATTCTTATTAAAACAATTCATTATTTCACATTTTGGTATGGGCAGGACCCAGCCCGAACCTTATAGGATCAGCCAAAGGCTGTATCAACTGATGTCAAAATGGTGTGGCAGAGCTAATGTCTTGGGAAGTGTGGTCTACATGGCACTGAGTGTGTTAGGAAATAGGCAGATGGCAAGCTGAATGTCGCTCTCTGCATCTCTCAGTATCAGAGCATTGCTGGGTCTGGAGCAGGAATCTGCAAGGCATCACTTCCCCAAGAAAGAGATTACTAGGAGAGTGTCTCACAGACTTGGCTGGCTCAGCGGGCTCCTCTCCCAGGAGCTTCCATCTGTTTCACAAAGGAGGCTGCAGACTCACCCGAGCCATGTTGCAGATGCGGAATATTCTGTGGATGATGTCCTCATCGATGTCTGCTGAGACGAACTCCACCTGGATGGGCCCGTAGCACCCAGATGTCTTCTCAGGCCAGTACTGCATGCAGAGCTGGGGCAAGACAGGGAGCCAAAGGTAAAACAGGGGAGAGGGGAGCACATGAGCGTCATGTATCACCACTGCTTCCTCGTTGCAGATGGGCACATTGGCCAGAAAGAACATCCCCCTGGGCAAGCAGATGCCCACTTATTTTGGTGTTGAAATGCCAAGGCTCTGAACCCAGCAACTATTCTTAAATATCTTTGTTTTGCTGATCTCAAACCACTTGTTATCCTTGGTAGACTTCTGTTTCCTCATCTATAAAATGAAGAGAATGATATCTATCTTCAAATGATGCCATCAGGGTTAGATAGAATACTCTGAGGGAATGGTAAATGTTATCTATTTTTCCTTTTTCCATCACAGAAGTCATGGTGACCTTTT
>PVKN010012220.1:0-10579 GCA_004027915.1 Capromys pilorides
TATAGCTCAGTGGCATAAGCACCTGCCTGGCAAGTACAAGGCTGTGAATTTGATCCCTGATACAAAAAAAAAAAAAAAAAAAAAAAAAAATCATACTTAATTAAATAATAATTCTTTAATATCATAAAATATCCATCTAATGTTCAGATTTCAATTGTCACATACTTTTGTTTTCATTTCACTTGTTTTATTGTCTGCTCAAATCAGTCTTTATAAAACTTACCTGTCTTAAATGTTTCTTCTTGAGGTGACCACATACTCAGGACACCCCTCCTATCCCCCTCTCTGACAGGAGCTTTCTTTCCCTCCAATAAATCTATTCTGCTCATAAAAAAAAAAAAAAAAGTTTCTTCTTTTTTTTATTTATTTATTTTTGTCTTTTTGAGACAGGGCCTTGCTATGCAGTTCAGGCTGATCTTGAGCTCACTTTTGTAGCCCAAGGATGGTCTCGAACTCACATAATCCTTCTGCCTCAGCCTCCCAAGTGCTGGGATTATAGGAACGTGCCACCACACCCAGAAAAAAATTTAGATCTTCTTTTTTTTTTTTTTTCCAGGGGGTGGAGGGGGACCGGGGATTGGACTCAGGCCCTTTGTGCTTGCCAGGAAAATGCTTATTCTACTGAGCTAATTCCCCAGCCCTTAAAATGTTTCTTCTTGATAAGTCTTTTTTTTTTTTTTTTTTGTCTGAGTAACTACTAGAAGACAATGACACACAGTGTATTCACTATTATTATTTGCTTATAAAATTTTGTTTCATTTTATCATAAAATTTTAAATATGGAAGAAAAAAACCCTCTGTCTTCTGTATAGCCCTGCCATTTGGAGGACAGTAGTTTGTTTTACAATTTCCCATGGTCTGTGTTTTGTTAAATGCAGCCTCATAGTACTGCTCAACATTTTCCTCTGTTCCCTGTATTTTCAGTAATACATGTTAGATTCAGAGCCTTGATCACATTCAGCATTAAATTTCCAACGAATACATTTCCTAAGTGGGGGTTAGAGTCTTCCATCTATTGTCTTTTCTTTGTTTCTCATATCAGATTATGTCTTCTGCTTTCTAATCTTTTTTCTTTTTTCTTTTGTGAGACCAGGGTTCGAATTCAAATTCATGACCTTGCACTTGTCAGACAAGCACTTGTGCCTTGGAGCTATCTCCCCAGCCTCCCTTCACCGCCTTTTTTTTTTTTTTTTTTTTTGGACTGGAGATTAAATTCAGGGCCTTGCGCTTGTCAGGCAGGTGCTTATGTCACTGAACTGTTTCCCTAGTCCCTGCTTACTAATCTTTCAGAGTTATTCGCATGTTTTGGATACTAATATTTTTTGTCTGCAAACATCTTCTCTCAGTTTTGTGGCATTCAACTTTTGGCCTCTGAGAATTTCTCTTACTTCATTACCACCTTGATAAAAACAAATACATTCTGCCATGTAAAAGACAGATATAAGCATTGCTAGCAACATTTTGTGTAAAGATGTGAAACTTTATTAGGAAACTTAGAGGCAGCATATCTGAGGCTACATGAGTTCTCCCTCCTCTTGCTATCTTGTAGATAAGTTTGCTTAGACAAAGCATTGCTAATTTGTCATGCAATTAGATTATGACATTAAGAGCTTCCTGGTTAATGAAACTAACTTGTTCTAAGGAGGAAAAGTCTCTGGATTTCAGCCACTGACAAAGCTATTCTTCTGCTGAGCTAACATAGACCTGCTGAGACAGCTTCTTACCACACTATCAAAATGGGAAAGGAAATGGGCCTCCAGAGCCATTTGGATTCTCTCTCCTTATATCTGAGGTGTTTTGTAATGGTATTTTTTTTTTCAGGCTATCTAGGCTTCCATTTTTTCAGAAATGGAAATCCTTCCCAAAGGACACTAGGACATTTTAAGGTCAATAGAATGCTTGCAATTAGCTTGTGCATAGGATAATATAAGCCAGGGTACATGTTGCTGTCAGATTAATCTTCCTCAAAATTTCACTTTGTTCATGATAGTCTCTGCCGGAAAAACTCCTAGTGGCACTTACACATTAGTACTTAGGTATTAATGTCACTGGCTAGACATTCAAGATATTTTGCAGTCTTACACCAGTTCAGTTCTCCAGCCTCTATATACCTCTGTATACATTTTCCTTTTTTTTTTTTTTTTTAAGAGATTTTTTTTTTTAAACCTTTCTTTTCTTTTATTTAACTTTATTTATTTATGTTATGGCTGGCTCAGCCTGCCCCGGGGGTGGGGGCTGGTGTAGCATGTGGTGCCAGGGATCGAAACGCAGTCCCTGCAGTTGCCTAAGCTTTCCTAAGCAAGCGCTTTAGACCACTGAACCATCCCACTGGCCCCTCTGTATACATTTTCACTCTAGTGTGAACTCATCACTGTCCAGTAAGGACACCAACAAACTCTACTGCCTTCTCTTTTCCTTCTAGTGACCAATCCTGGAACATCTTCTAACATAAAAAAAAAATTGTCTTTCTTCTATGAAGTATTCCCTGATCATTCATGTCCCTTGCAAACTGTCTGATTATTCAGTAGAAATGCTGGTTCTTGATAAAATAATGATGGTTCTGGATAAAATATCCATGTGCTCTTCACATTTCCCAGTCCCTTGTGCAACTGGGTTGGGGCTTTGAGACTACTTCTAGCCAGAGAAGTATGAAAAGGTGACCTGTGTCGTCCCTGGGCTCATAGTGTGATTATTTATTCACTAGCTGAAGCATACTTGAGTCATTTCCAGCCACAAGGATCATATATCAGGTTATCACAAACCCTCTCATACAGACTTGTGTCTGGGTGCAAGTTTTCATTTCATTTGGGCAAATACCAGGAAGTGTAATTATTGAGTCATGTTATATGTATTTAAGAAGTTGTCAAACTGTTTGGCGACAAATTTGTCAATGTTTGAGAGTTTCTGCCACTTCACATAATTATCTGTGCTGGGTAATGCCAATATTTACAATTTTAGCCAGTGGACAGCTATGCAGTTTCATCTCATTGTAGATTTTTTTTTTTTTTTTTTTTTTTTTTTAAGACAGGGTCTCACTACGCAGTTCAGGCTGGCCTTGAACTCACTTTTGTAGCCCAGGCTGCTCTCGAACTCACACCGATCCTCCTGTCTCAGCCTCCCAAGTGCTGGGATTACAGGCATACGCCACCATGCCTGGCTCATTGTAATTTTAATTCAATTTAATCCTAAAGGGATGAACAAGACACCAAGGACACAGACTCATCCCCGAGGCAGGTAAGTTTGCTGATGCTAAGAAATATTCCCATGTTACTCACACCTCTTCTAGATCGCTAAGGTAGCCAGGATTCCCTCCTATACCTCCAAGGTGATGTAAACCACTGGTATAGAGGGTGCACACATATCCACTGCCAAATCCCACCAGAATGACAGAGTGCCTGTTTTCTTGTTTTTGTTTTTTGTTTTTTGTTTTGGCAGGACTGGGGTTCAAACTCATGACCTTGCACTTGCCAGGCAGGCACTGTGTCAGGGAACTATCTCCTTGTTCCCACTTTTTTTTTTTTTTTTTTTTAAGGGGGAAAGGAGTCTTGTTATATTACCGTGATCCTGTGCTCAAGGGAGATTCCTGCCTCCCTAGTAGCAGGAATTATAGTCAGGAGCCAGCTCTGTATAGTGTTTTTTGTTTTTGTTTGTGATACTGGTGATTGAACCCAAGGCTTTCTGCATATGCAAGCATTCTATCAATGAGCCACATTCTCAGTCCTTATAAAATTTTATTTTAAAATGGTGTCTTGGGGCCAGGGAGATAGCTCAGTGGCTGTTGTAGTGTTATGTGTTGGTGGTGAAAGGAACAACAAGAAGACCTGATAAAGGCAGCTCAGAGGACTCACTGAGATTCGTCCCTCAGTGAGCAAAGAATCCCTGAAGTAAATCAGCTTTGTAGTGGGCAGTGAACGTGATCTCGTGCACAATCATTAAAGTAAAGGAGGACCATATGCTTAATCATGAGCATGACCACGATCGCCATTAACTTCCATCCCTTCCCTATCATCGGGTTCATCAGGGATCAACCAATAGCATTCCAAGAAAGGGAAAAAGCAACAACCAGAGAGCCCACAGGTGAAGCTGCTATCCGTCACCTGGAGTCCCAGTTTTCCGGGACTTTTGGCAACAGACCACAGCTGTCCCTGGACCCCAATCATTACACTCCATTTCTTGAAATGCCAATTAGGCTACATTTTTATGCTTTTATTATTTTTTATGAAAAATCAGGGCAAGGATTACAGACTGTCAATCCGTAACTTATTTGGATCTGTCCTCATCACCAAACAGCACACAGATCGCATACCACTATGCTTCCACTAAACCATGGGGTAACACGCAAAGGATCAAGGTTTTCAATACCATCTGAAACAGATCAGTGCCAGACAACTCCAACAACCGTCTTGCAAAAACATCATCAGTTTCTTGTTGACAAGACTGGATCTTAACAGCAACACACTGTAGATCAACATTTCGATATAACAACAATCTGCCCCACATTCTTTATCTTTAGATGTCAGTCTTTAAGGAGGTCAGCATTTGTTTGACCTTTGGTGTTTAGGTCTGGCCCACAGCAGGAGCAACCATCCTTCCCATAGTTGCTAGATATCTTGCCTTCTATGTTATCTCCTTTGAGGGCCTAGCCTTGTCTGACTGCCTATAATTTTTCTATCTAACTCAGCTGTTTGTAACACTCCCCCCCTCTGAAGAAACAATCTGAACTGTCATAAGGGATTTATGAGTGACGACCACTCTGGCTTCTTCTGGCTGAAAGGAGTCGTAGTCGGGAAACGGCAATCAGAGATACTATCCAGAGGTTTTACCTAATGGCCCTCGATAGACACCAGTAAATTTTATCTTGGGTAAGTAGAATAGCTTAGATCCTTTTATTTATGGAGTCTGACAGTTTGTTATAAGTCCCTCGAGCTTTAGTTATACTTATCTCTAAATTTTGAGAACTCATGAAAACCAGAATACCCTATTTTTCCTTTTTTTTAGTTACACCTTATAAGAGAACAGTGACATCAGCAAGCTAATTTTGTTTTATTCTAATTTTTGAGGTATGATGACTGGAAGGAAAGTCAGGGTTGGAGAAGAACAAAGAGACCTGTGCCAATGTCCAGCAATAGGCTAGGTTTTCCTTTGGTCATGATTTCTCAGGGCTCCTCCGTGGAGATGACAGAGACTGTCCAGCCAGAGGGAACAGGCAGGCCTATGCCCTTCAGTGCTACTGGACCATCTGGGAAGCTGAGTCTGAGCCCTGGGGCCTTTGTCTCAGAGTGCAGTCTCACTTCTAGTGGCTGCATTGGAAGTCAGGGCATGGCTTGTGGGCCTTTTAAGACAGTCCCTCTTATTCTGGCCTGGCTTTTGACAGCAGTAGCAGGTGAACTTTATTGTCACTGAGCTCTTCTTGGAGCCAAGAGAATCAGACCTAAGATTTGTTTTTTGAGGCCATAATATGGCAGCCATTTTTTATCTCTTTTGCTTTCTCTCACTGGTTTTCTCTCAGTTCCAATCATCTTGGGAAGAGGGCATCCAAATGACCTCCTATTCAAAGTGAGTCTTTTCATCAATCAGTGTTTTTTTTTTTTTTTTTTTTTTTTATCAGAATGTTTACGCTTATTCATTTTTTGGGTTTTATTCATCGGGCTGGTACCCAAACTACTTCTCCAGTATCTGTAATAACATAAGCAAAACCTCTCCCCACCTCTAGATAACTCCTGGGCACTATGTGCCTCTTCCTCTAACTCATTTTCCCAAGCTTTAAAAAGTCCTCAGAATCAGAGGACAGAGGCCAAAGGGCTGGAAATGCCCACTCTACTTTCTATTTTATTTTATTTTATTTTATTTTTTTGTCTTTATGAGACAGGGTCTCACTATGCAGTTCAGGCTGGCCTTGAGCTCACTTTTGTAGCCCAGGCTGATCTCGAACTCCCACCGATCCTCCTGCCTCAGCCTCCCAAGTGCTGGGATAACAGGCGTGCACCACCATGCCCAGCCCATTTTATTTTTTTTAAACCTCATTTTATTTATTTATTTGTGTTCTGGCTGGCTCAGCCCACCTTGGGGGTGGGGCTGGCACAGCATGTGGTGCCGGGGATCGAACTGCAGTCTCTGTGGCTGCCCAAGCTTGCCCAAGCAGGTACTCTAGACCACTGAGCCATCTCGCCGGCCCTGCCCACTCTACTTTCAAATTCTCTGTTTCAGACTCTTCACCCAGCAAGGACGAATCAAGAGATGTGGTGCTGCCTTCATGCTCCACAATGTCCTCATCAACTGAGCCCCTTATAAGACTGCCTTTCTGAGTCTGAGGAATCGGCTGCAGACTTGATTCCCCAGAGTCAGACTGCAGGGGATCCAAAGCCAAGGAGATAAGGTCACATAAAGACCACACACTTAAAGGGACAGGCTCTCCTTGCTGGTGTGCTCTATGCAGAGCTTTCATAACCTGCTTCCAAACTTTTAAGTCTAGAGCAGCTTTTTCTTTAGGTTGAAACCACAAACAATGTCTTTTTATAAGGAAAAATAATTCTTCAAAACTTTTTGGTTTTACTTTTACCCCCCACTCCTTTGAGCAATGTCTCTATAAGATAGACATGCTCATTTTCTATTGAAGCAGAATTTCCCATTATTCTGAACTTTTGCTGGTGGTCTCACCTACCCTAGGCGTACTTTTCCCACTTGGTCAGGCCTCTCTTAATTCACTCCTGGTCGTCTTTCGTGCCTTACGTTGCACGTCACTTGTTGTAATGTTATGTGTCAGTGCCGAAAGGAATGACAAGAAGACCTGATGAAGGTAGCTCAGAGGACTCACCGAGATTCGTCCCTCAGTGAGCAAAGAACCCCTGAAGCAAATCAGCTTCATACTGGGTAGTGAGTGTGATCTCGTGCATAATCATTAAAGTAAAGGAGGACCATGTGCTTAGTCATGAATGTGACCACGATCTCCATTAACTTCCATCCCTTCCCTATCATTGAGTTCATCCAGGGGTCAACCAATAGCATTCCAAGAAAGGGAGAAAGCAACAACCAGAGGGCCCACAGGCGAAGCTGCCATCTATCACCTGGAGTCCCAGTTTTCCAGGACTTTTAGCAACAGACCACAGCTGTCCCTGGGCCCTGTTCATTACACTCGGTTTCTTAAAATGCCAATTAGGCTACAAGTGGCTAAAGTGCCTACCTTGCAAGCACAAGGTCTTGAGTTCAATCGCTGGTACCAAAAAATAAATAAAATTAAATAAAAATAAAAATAAAATGGTGTCTCACTAAGCATCACAGGCTGAACTCAGATTTTGTGATCCTCCTGCCTCACCTTCCCAAATGGCTAGAATTACAGGCCTATGCCACCACACCCAGCAGTTCTATGCACCATTATGGTAGCTCATATAAAGCTATGAAATGGTGAGATCCAAAGCCGGGCGTGGTGGTACAAGCCTGTAATCCCAGCACTTGGGAGGCTGAGGCAGGAGGATCAGTATAAGTTTGAGACCAGCCTAGGTGACAAAAGTGAGCTCAAGGCCAGCCTGAGCTGCATAGCGAGACCCTGTCTCAAAAAGACAAAAAAGAGAAATGGTGAGATCCAATTATACTAACGGACACACCGAGGTTATCAAGAGCCTTGTCAAGCCCAAGGAGGTCAAGCCCAAGATCATTCCAAAGGGAGTAAACTGCAGGCTCACGCCACTTGCCTCTACTGCCCACCCCAAGCTTGGGAAGTGTATCCGTGCCCGTACTGCCAAGGGTCACAGGCATTTCCGGCCAAAGGCCCAGGCTCAGCTTTTGCTCCAGCCAAGGCTTCCAAAGGCGCCCAGGCCCTAAAAGTGCCCATGCCCTCCCTGAAGGCTTCACAGTAAAACCCTATTATCTGCTGTTGTAAAAACAGTGGGATTGGTGTGATCCCTGGGGTGCCACTGTGGGAGGCTAGTGTCCTCCTGTGTTTGTACAAATAAACCAGGGAGGCATGATCAAAATAAATAATAAATAAATAAATAAATAAATAAATAAATAAATTGCAGAGTGGATGAAGAAGCAAAATCCAACACTATGCTGTGCAGGACTTCACCCATCAATTGCTTGGTTTATCTTCCAAGTTTTGTCCAGCCGGAAATTTCAATAGCTTTATGATTTGTGCCTCAGGAACACAACTGTTTTCATGAACCATAAATAATGCTTTGTCCTGGTTTTATGTCCGATTGACTTAGAAATTAAATTTTTTTTTTTACATTTTTATTTATTTATTTATTTGTTTGTTTGCTTGTTGTGTTTGTTTGTTTATTTATTCATTCATTTTGCGGCTGGCTCAGCCTGCCCTGGTGGTGGCGCTGGCACAGCATGTGGTGCCGGGGATCGAACCGCAGTCCCTGCAGTTGCCTGAGCCCTCCTAAGCAGGCGCTTTAGACCACTGAACCATCTCGCCGGCCCAGAAATTAAATTTTTACAAGATTAGAATTCAGTGTAGGAGGCCGGCGAGATGGCTCAGTAGTCTAAAAAGCTCCTGCTTAGGCAAGCTTAGGCAACCAAAGGGACCGCAGTTCAATCCCTGGCACCACATGCTGTGCCAGCTCCACCCCCAGGGCAGGCTGAACAAGCCATAATATAAAAAAAAAGTAAAAAAATAAAATAAAATAGTAAAAAAAGAATTCAGGGGGCCGGCGAGATGGTTCAGTGATCTAAAGCGCCTGCTTAGGAGGGCTCAGGCAACTGCGGGGACTGCGGTTCGATCCCCGGCACCACATGCTGCGCCAGCGCCACCACCAGGGCAGGCTGAGCCAGCCACAAAATGAATAAATAAAGAAACAAACAAACACAACAAGCAAACAGATAAATAAATAAATAAATAAATAAATAAATAAATAAAAATTAAAAAAAAAAAAAAGAATTCAGTGTATATGCTGTCAAATTCCTTATCAGTTTGAATGTGGGGAAATTTGAGAAATCATGTACTAAAAAAAGAAAAAGTATTCTATATGATACATCTTAGTTTAGAATACATCTATAAATGTGTGTACATTGTTCTCAAATTCTGTAATTATTTTAAGGAAAAAGTCTTAAATCACATTCCTATTGTTAAATGATAAATTTTCTAATTCTAGAGAAATATATAAGAAAACTAAGAAATCTTTGTTATTAAATATCACTTTTTTTATTCTAGATATTTCTCTAAAATAGGTATTTAATTGATCATGTGGCCTCCAATCTACTTCTTGAATTTGAATTTTCTGTTTTGTATTAATGTTTAGGTTTGGACTTTATTTAAATCCTGTGAGTAGGTTTTAGACCACTGTTCTGGATCCTTCATTTTGTTTTTTAAATCAGTGAGACTTTTTTTTTTTTTTTTTTTTTTTTTTTTTTTTTTTTTTTTTTTTTTTTTTTTTTTTTTTTTTTTTTTTTTTTTTTTTTTTTTTTTTTTTTTTTTTTTTGCAGAACTGGAGTTCGAACTCACGACCTTGTACTTGCCTGGCAGGCACTTGTGCCACGGAGCTATCTCCCCAGCCTCTCAGTGAGACTTTTTTATGTGTGCATATGTGGCATATACTTTACTGCTCTGTGTCATCCATTGTATGAAAGTTATGAACATGATACATTTTTATTATATAAAAAATTCAAATAAAGTAAATAAAAAATATTTTAGAAGTTAAAAAAAAAAAAAAAGGGACATGACCTCAACCTCATCATGTTGGAAAAAACAGCAGACAAACCTAACTCATGCATCATATAAAAATAACCATGAAACTCTGCAGGATTGAAGAATGATAAAGAGATATAGCAGCTAAGTACAATGTGTGGCCCTGGGTTGTATCCTTTTGCATTGAAGGATGTTAATTGAAAGAGTTGATGGTGTCTCTAGCTGAGGATCAAGTGGGAGTTCCCTATACTATTCTTGCCATCCTTCTGTAGGTTTGAAACTATTTCCAAGTAAAATGTAAGAAGAAGCAAATCACACAAAGAAGAAAGCTGGGAAATGTGTGATTAATAATGAGATGCAGAAACAGGACTGCACACTCAAGTAATTTCTTTCCTATTGTAAAGGAATGAGAGAAAAACTCTTAAATTAAAGGACAAGAAAGGAAAGCGTGGCTATAAAATATCAGTATTTCCTGCAAAAGCCTTTAGTGAAAATATATAAAGAAATAAAATTTCTTTTTTTTCTTTTTTTGAGGAACTAGGGATTGAACTCAGACCCTTGCACTTGCCAGGCAAGCACTTATTCTACTGAGATATCTCCCCAGACCCAAAATTTTTATTTATGAGCAAAAAATGTAACAGAAACAGGTCCATCAGAAGAAGAAGGCTTCGTCAGGTCAGTGTGATTATTGCTGCCCTTCAAAAGCAGCTATGTAGTAATCAAATGGAGTTACATGCAGTCTGAAATCCAACACAAACTATAGTGCTAACAGCCCAAAGTCAGAGGATAGTCTCAGAAGGGGGCTTCAGCACCTAAATTTAACACCTAGAACTTTAAAATTTTTATGGAGAATGGTCTACTTGACCTTTTCAGATAAAGGATAGATCTTTTAATAGGCAGTCTAAGGGCCGCCCAAATAGCTCAGCAAATTAAAGCACCTGCTAGCAGGTGCAG